>JAPYZP010011386.1:0-11668 GCA_030522985.1 Torymus sinensis
ACTCCAGTGAAGGGCTGTGTGACAATTACCCCCTTTCATACAGCATTTCTACCAGACAATTTGGGCTGGTGGGAGGAGGGACGTTGTACACAAACAAGTTCCACGCTGAATAAAAGCTCAAAATGCACGCAGACTCCAATTCCGAAGAACGGCAAAAAGATGATGAGGGTGAGAGCGGCAAATAAGAAAATGAAAGCGCAGAAAAGGTCTTCATCTGATTCTCCAAAGTGTCAAGTTTTATTTCATGAAGTAGAACCTAAAAAGAAAAGACAATCAGGGGTTCAGACTAACCGGGATGATATGGAGGATACCGCAGAGCTTGACTTGTGGCTGTTAAATGCCGCAACGCATAATATGCATTGCGATATGAGTATTTAGCACAGTTCAACGTAAATTATATTTATAATTATTTTTTTTATGTTTCTTTACTTGTTTACTTTTTAATAAAGAACCTATAATATATCCCTCTTTTCTATTTCTAGTTATATAATTCTCTATAGTATAAAAAAGACACTTAAGCGTAAAAACAGCAGCGCGCATAGTGGGCGAGTCGATTTCTAGTTAAGATTAAAACTTGTATCCGGCAGAATTGAATCAATGTGCGACTTTCGATCGAGGGCATTACAGAGCGAAGAGCAAGTCAGTTGAATGAAAGCTGTAGCTGTATCAGATAGGAAACTCCCATTTTCGCTCGTATTAGTATTACTAAAAATGTAAGTGACTACAGCTGTTTATATTCCTACGATGTCAAAGTTCAAAGGTTGGTTACACGTGGGGGGACCACGAAATTCTCCCAATGTCTCTCGGAAACGGCTTCCGAGATAGGACCTTTTTCAACCGGCTTCCCAGATAGGACCTTTTCGAGGCTACTCCCGAGATAGGATCTTTTTTAACCAGCTTCCCAGATAGGATCTTTTCCAAGCAGATTCCGAGTTAGGACCTTTTTATTAGGAAGAGAAGATATATCCACACCCAACGACGAATAAAACATTTTGATTTTTTACATATCCGTCTTAATATTATTCGATAGGGCCAACAAAAATACGGATGGATAGGAAATCTAAAGAACTTTCAGAAAATTTACCTACAATGTAGATATATCCAAACTCAGCGACGAAACAAAGGTGGTTCGACTTAAAGCTCACTTGAGAAATTTTGGCTCGTTTGATGACCAAATTAACTTATTACAGATAAACTCTGACCACGAGCGAAATAAAACTTTCACAGAAACAAATTATTTTCGATTTTTTCATAATTTTCTTTTTTATTTCTTAAATACCTAATATTATCCGATCGACTATATAATTGAACTTGCACAACTTCAAAATAAACTTCATTTACCTGTCAAAGATGAACTTAATACCGAAAAATCGAAAAATTTCATGGTTACAAAGCTTTCTCTTTGAGAACGCAAAAGGGGTAATTATTTTGATTTTCATTTATTTTCATTTAAGGCATTCAACGAATATTTATATTTCATACACATTTATTAGATTGAACACCGCTCTTGAAACGAGATTCTTAACTCAACTTAACTTACAAATGTGGTGTTGGACGTCTACTTAATCTCGGTGCTCCGCTTAGGAAGCAGTGGGAGCCCGACATAGAGGCCCTCGCTTTCTAGCGACCGGCACAGAACTATACACTCTCCAAATGTAGTGTTGAACGTCTAATTAATCCCGGTGCTTCGCTTAGGAAGCAGTGGGAGCCCGACATTGAAGCCCTCGCCGTCTAGCGGCCGACACAGAACTACACTCTCCTCCGCGGACCAGCGCTTTAAATGCGATGAAATTCAAACTTGTATATTATAGCGGACTTATCGATAACTAAGACGATGCTCTACTGAATGAGTGGGATAGAGGAGAGATTTCTCACAAATATCTCCAAAAGAAAGGCTCGGATAGAAAAATGGACGAAACTTTGTCAATCTGTCATTTGGTTTTATTTATGTATACTGTGCAAGATAAATTTTATAATGTTTTTGTCAAAAATAATGATATTTGGCCAAATTTATATCAATTCGAACAGGAAGAGTATGCCTATCCTGATAATGTTCCTTCCTCCTAGAGGAAGCTTTGTAAGTAGTAAAATTTTAAGTTTCGTTAAATCTCTCTAGAAACATGATTAGAGGTGTTAGAAGTTTCAATCACATGATTTTAGAAAATGTCTGTGTGTGTGTATGTGTGTGTGTGTGTGCGTGTGCGTGTGCGTGCGCGCGCGCGCGCGCGCGCGCGTGTGTGTGTGTGTGTGTGTGTGTGTGTGTGTGTGTGTGTGTGTGTGTGTGTGTGTGTGTCGCTTTCTCTCCGGGTCTACGCGGTCCATTTTAACCGGATAACTCTCCTTTTTTTTGTGTTTTTTTTTATTCCGAAGGGGGGAAGAGAAAAATTTTCTCTGATTAAGTGATTCATTTTTGTTTTATATTAAATTATTGAATTTCGAAAAATTTATTTCTGAATTTTTTTAAAAATCTGATTTAAATTTTTTAATAGGATGGGTAGCATTCGAAAAAGCATAAAAGAATCTATATTTAAAAAAACAAAATTCTCTAGCTATCATGGTTCTTTTGTTGTTAACAAAAACGTGTTTTTTTTAAAGCTTATAACTCCCAAACTAAACGATCAATTTTTTTGAGAAAAATCAAGATAATGTAGAATCTAAATAGCTATAACCTGCAAGAATTTAAATCCATTCTTTTGGTTAGTTTTTAAGAAAAAAATTTTAAAATGAAAAAAAAAAGAGTTTTGTATGTCTAACGATTACGGGAGTAAACTTGACTTAATCGCTTCAAAATTCCTTCTAGAGGTAGATTTTGGATAGTTCTCGGTCGAGTTCTTTGGGCAAAATGATTGGTCAATAAATTTCAGAGATATTTGAGAGATATTTCACTCGCTTCGCTCGTGCGAAAAACGTCACATGAGCTAAATAAGCACCATCCGCACCCGTGTCGAAATGTACTATAATAATCTTGTAGATTCATTGAAATGCCTGTTGCCCAATTTAATTTTCACATCTTCTACGAGTGTATATCACAATTGTTACAAGCACGCTTTAAAATTGCTAAGTTGCAGTAACACCGAATAATTTGCAATTGATATTGAAGTTTTAACTGATAATGATGAAGACAATAAAATCTTTTGTGATAAAGACGAAGATTTTCTACCGAGTACCCTAAAGCATTCAGGAATATAATAATGAAAGAGTACTTTCTTAGGCTCTGAAGCACCACTCGAAAGAAAAAGTTTTATACGTGAAAATTAGGTTGATAATTAAGCGACAAAAAAGAAAAAATCTAGTTTTTGAATTTTCTAATAATCTTGGCACCAAATTAAAGACTACGTATGGCATTTCTGTTGAATTCAGCGCGTCAACTAAAACTTCATGTCTCTGTACAGAGTGGGTGATAAATATTGGCTTATTATTATAATAAGGACTGTGTTGCCATCATCTTTAACAAAAGATGAAATTTTATCTTTGTTTCCTGATGTAACAATGTACATGATAAATAAAGCAAGAAATCTCGCAGAAAACAAAGGAATATATTCGAACCCATATGCATACTCTGGTCATTCGATTAATAAAGACAGAAAAACTTACTATGGAATATTATTTAAATGATGACTTGAATTGTTGCTAACAAATCCGATGTTATTACAGTTAAATTTAGCAATAAAAAAGAGTAAAAAGTTAAACGTTTTCTTACTCGAAGTCTCAAAAAAATATACAAAGTGTTTAAAAATGAAAATCAAGAATTAAGGATTGAAAAATTGAAGTTTTACAGTTTACGACCAAAATATGTCGTACTTAGCTTTATCAAAGAAGTTTGTCAGTACATCTATTGCGCAAATTTGGATCTATCCCTCACAAGTTTGATTAACTTAAGAGGAAGTAAGGTTTCCGAATTAGATGAAATTCGCTGGGAAATAATAAAAGCAACATTATGTTCTGACCCATCTGATTTATGTTTTTTACAAGAATGTAAAATTTGTTCGGGAAGTAGGGGAATTACTTTTGATACACTAAAAATGCAAGATGTAGAAGATACAGCAGAAATTACTTATGCGTTATGGGACAATGGTAATTTAGTAAAGAAAACATTAAGTAGCCATGCTTTTAATGACGAACTTTCTGCTTGGACCATAAAGGCAAGTATGTGAAAGATATACAACGAAAAGCTATTAAAGCAGAAAAAGAAAATGCTAAAAAAGGTGCACATCATTTAGTTCTTCAAGTAGACTTCGCTGAAAACTGGGCTGTAATTGGCAATAAAGCTGTTCAAAGAAATCATTGGGTGAATAACCAAATTTCGTTTTTAATCAATTAAAGATTTGATTTCAATTGAGAGCCTGTAAACAAAAAGGGGACATATCCCGATATCGCAAAAAAAAAATCAAATATTTCTTTCAGAAATTTTGACGCAATAATAGAGATTGTTATTGAACCAAATATTCAATTTTATTTCTTTCTATATTTTAAACCTGCATCTTTAAATGAAAAAGTGATGTACCGATTTGTATATTTCGGGATTTGATTTGAGCTGCTATATTCATAAAGGCCTAAGAAATTTTTTCGGAAAATTCCGATACTCTATACATTGTTGCTAAATAGAATTTTTCCTGAGTGTTACGATAAATGCGGTTGAAGGCCGTGTGTCACACGGTACACGTGTTACCACTCGAGACGATCACGAAAAAGGCTACAAATTTCTAACAACAGCACATAGAGTACTGGAATTTCCTTAGGCGTTTAAGAATATATAGTTCCAATCAAATCGTGAAATTCGGAAATCCGGTAAAAAATTTTTTTAACTCAGGCATGAAATAGGGCGTTTCCCACGCGTGAAAGTGGGAGAGAAAACTTCGCATTTCGAGTGTATTTTATGAAACTGGTCAGAAATAGCTATTTTCGACATACCCTGGTCGAAAGTGCCACATTCCCTCCCTGCTTCAAAACGGGAACGTGGTGTTTTCGGCCCGGGTATGACGAAAAATAGTATACGCACCACGGGAGTAAAATTGGATAGCCCACAGCTCGTGTTTACCACCCTCGCCTTCGGCTCGGGTGGCAATTTACGCGAGCTCTGGACCATCCAAGTTTTTTCCTCCCATGGTGCGTAATATACTATTTTACCCTGAAAACAGATGAGAAATGGCCATTTCTACCCTTAAATCAGGTAATAAATGTATAACAGGTGAGAAGTGGCCCCATTTCTCATCTATATTTTCTACTTCTTGAAGATGAGTATCTCAAAGAGTTTCGAGAAAGCATTTTGGGAATTCAGTTAGCAGCAGTTTTTTCCGCATGTTATAATCTAGAGCAGAACATTTTCAAAATCTGCCAAGTTATATCCAATTGTTTTTAGAATCCATTTATCCACGAATTTTATAAACAATGAGATATAATATTACAGATTTTGAAAATTTTCCAATTTTCATATCGGTACCTCCCCCTGAAATTAACCAAGAGTGAAAAGGAGACCTTCCAAATTAAAATTGAACGAAAAACAGAAAAGATTAGTATTTCTTACTGAATTTATTTTTAGTGATCGAAATCTACTTTTGCAACATTGTACATTTGCTAACAAAAATGTTCCTATTATATCAGTTTCTAGATTGGTGTGTGTAAACAAATCATTGTACAAAATTTTCATATCTTTAGATCTACTAGATCGCTGAAGCCGCCTTAGACCTCTATTTTCAAATGAGAAAGTTGTGTTACGAATTTTCCGATTCGATTAGAACTACAATATTCCTCGAGGTCTAAGGAAGTTTTCGGGAAATTTTGAGCTCTTTATGTACTGTTGCTAAAAGGTTGTAGCATTTTTCGTGAAGGTTACGATAATAATATATTACGATACCAGTGCCATAAGTGGCCCATTATTTCACGGCGTGAAGTTAGTTTCCTATCACGCCATGTAATGGGCTACTTAACGCACTAGTATCGTACAATTTTTTATAGAACTGCCTGGACTTAAGTCACGCAGTGTTATCAATGCTGTTAATCGCTACTGCACGGCGGTCACGCACGACTCGAGATGTTTACGAAAAATGCTACAACCTCTTACTAACAACACATAAAGAGCCGAAATTTTTCCAGAAAATTAAAAAACTCATAACGCAATTTTTTCGTTCGAAATAGGTTTCAAATTTCAAAAAAAAAATTTTTCTTCAATAATAATCTTTATTATTTCGTTATAGCTTATAACTATATAATATATATTATACATAACATGGGAAATACCACAAAGTTTATTGCGTATGAATTCCTGAAAAAAATACTGATCAGAACGAAGTTCTTGCTAGTTGAACAGAAAATTTCATTAAATTTTAAGAAAAATTCTTGCTAGTTGAACAGAAAATTTCATTAAATTTTAAGAAAAAAATAACATTTTATTGGGATTTTTAATGAAACTAATAAAGATAAAAATTTGTTATCTTCACAAAAAAATTCACATTTCAATTCTAAACATGCCTGTACTTTGAAAAAAAGTTTTACTCAAAATTCAAATTCAGTTCATTCAAATTCACAATCAGTTAAAATTTGATTAAAAGATTCTAATTTTAATAATCATATTAAATAGATTAAACTGACTTATAAATGAGTTTATTTGAAATATTATTCAAATATCCATATTATACTAGTGTATAAGGTGTATCTCATTAAATTTTTAGAATTAATTAGCATAAATGTTTAACCTCATGTTAAACTTATTTCAATGATCTTAATAAGAACATCGTTTTGAATAAGCAGTATTTAACTTAGCATAACAATGTAGTCAATATCTAAAGGAAATGACAAACTCTCAGATAAGGAGATAATGATAACAATGATTTAAAATATATACACTTAATAAAAATTTTGTTTAAATAATTCTTTTTTTTTTTAAGAACGAAAAACCCCCGTATCAAATTTTCTGTGTCAAATGATTTTTATTTCGAAAATCATCAAATAATTTTTTTTTTCAAAGTGTTTTACATCAAATCCTGTAATATTTTGTAAAAAAAAGATATAACACGTGTCTATCTGTTTATTATAAATCTAAATTATTGCTCTACCAATACTTTCGTATGGTACTTTCCGACTTCGTATTTTGCTAGACGCATACCGGCTCCCCAAACACCGTTCATGGCGTTTATGATGAACGGTATGAACGACGCAACTCTAGTGTATACACATGGCTTTAAATCCTCCCTGCATCCTGCGGGACCAGTGACCACAACACCAATAATATCATTACCGATAACAAGAGGAGATCCGCTGTCACCCTGTGAGTTTGGACATATAATCAATTGGTAATAAAGCGAATCGAAAACATTGTAATAATTTAGGTACTTAAAATTAACTATATGCACAACAACTAAAGATAGACATATATTGAACCTTATTACCTTACAAATCCCTTCGGGGTTGGCAGGGGACCGTTGCATCATGTGACCACAAAGCTGGCTTTCCACTAGGTCTTTATAAAATTTTCGGCATGCCATGTTTGATATAATATTTACTGAGGCGGACCGCCGTTCGTAGCAATGACTGCCACTGCAGACTTCCACGTTCCTGTTGGTACGCGCATCGTGACGCATGGTAACCCAATTGTGACCATAACCGCTTACGCCGGCCTGCTGATTCTCATAGGTCGGACGTAGCCTCGCATTAGGGGGCAAATCAACATTGGTTATGAACTTGTTCAGGCCTAAGTTTGACATCAGCTATACCGTAAAAGAGGGTGTAATGTAATTTTCAATTAATATTATGCGAACTAAAAAGAACAAATCCCCACCTCCAATAGAGCGATATCAGCCACCTTGTTATTTCCAAAGTTGTGTTTCATTGTAGGGTTGTACTCTTGTGGGATGTAAATCTTCGCAACCTCTCTCGTCACGCGATACTGTTCTTCTTTGTTGTGAGCTTTAGTGACACCGGCTACGACGATATACTCCGCATTTACAAATTTGTTGGTTTCTTGATTGATGAAGCAGTGGGCCGCGGTGATGATGTACCGGTTGTTGAGAATTCCACCACCACAGAAGTGACGATACTTGTTCTGAATCGAAACTACATAGGTGTTCTGGTCCACAGTCGTGGCGGTACCGCCGACTATGGATTCGGCATGTAGTCTTGCTTCTGCTGCAATTACAAATGAAAAATTTGTCATAAATTTATTATTTATTAGAACTGCTTAGTAATCTATCGTTTAATTATAGAGTACTTACATTTTTGTACAAAACTGGTAGCTATCAAGCCACACAGAAGCGCCAGGTATATTAGATTCATTTTTGGGTATCGATAACAAGCTATAACAGGGTATCAGTTACTGGTTTGAATAATTCAAAATTTTTCAATCTTTTATAATCTTATACGAGTTAGAGGATTGATATTGGTTCAACTTTCCCCACATGTTTAAACATCAATAAAAGATATCTCATGAATTGAAAAAAAATAATATAAGAGAATATTAGAAATACATGCTATCAAATTCAATGAGTTATGCATGTAAAGTATAATTATCACCTTGCGCACGCAGTATTTAAATGAAACAAATGTCAATAGTAAGTAAATAATTATAAATTAAGATCAGCAATTGACGTCGATACTAGTGATATTGAGCACATTTAATGCCTACAGAAAGCCCCTACAGAGGTCTTTTATAGCACTGCTATAAAAGTGCTAAGATCTACACAAATAATATGAAAATATGTACACATAATATATATATATATATATAGTCCACACTGACATAGGCTACACGATTAAATTTTACATCATGCATGTAGACATTAACTGTGCACAAATTACCTCGATAAAAAGATTGTATCACGAAATTATCTGTGTAGACTTTATTTGTGTTGAATTGGATTATATTTTAAGGACTATTTATACACTATTATCGTGTAAAAAATACTTATTTACTCTTAATTATAAGTAGTTTTTAATCAATTACACATAAGATTTGATCTCAATTGAGGGCCTGGAAACGAATAGAATACATAAAGCGATTTCGCAAAAAATATCTAATATTTCCTTCACAAATTACTTGCTGCGCTCAGGCGCTAACTTCACACCGTGCAATAATGGGCCACATAAGTCACACGTGTCGTAATGTACTATTGTAATACTAGTGCGGGAATCTGCCACGTTGCGCACTCATTCCGTTTCGCAAAATCGAATCCTGCGCAGCTTCTTATGAAAAATAGTATACCCAACACGTGCGCTATAGGTCATCCGCCGGATATAGGGAATGACCTGTTTTACGCACTAGTTACGTAATGTACTATTAAAATTCGATAGGTATTTAGATCAATAACAATCTCTATTATTGAGTATAAATTTGTGAAAGAAATATTTTTGACCTTTTTTGAGAAATGAGATCAAATCTTATTTCATTGATTAACTAGGGGGGCTGCGCCCCCTGCGTGTCTCGCTGCGATCGACAAGCACACATACCAGCTCCTCGATTCGCTCGCAACCCCCCCTCCCCCGCCCGCTCCCCATGTAAAAACGAAGTTGTTATAATAGGCACCACCGCAATGCACAGGGGAATCTTATACTTCTATTATTGCAAAAATTGTAATAATTTATTTTCTTTATTTTTATCATAATAAAAAATCGCTTTTTACAGGCCTAGCTTTTCAGGAATTGATTGTGCATGAAAATATTAAATAGAAAAAACAAGTTCAAATCTTGTTGAATAATATACGCAAAACCACTCTGCCGTACAAATGAAGAAAGGCGCTATCTACAAGAGGTAGATATGGCTTTTCTTCATTTGTACGGCAGCACTGTTTTAGGTGAATTTAGTTATTAACTAGGGTGGGTGAAATGAGAACTCCAATACTCCTCATTAATAAAAATATACAAAGGTAAATTCTAAACAGTTTTAACGAAAGATGGGGGCTAGCCGCTCAAGAAACACGTGGCACGAAATGTTAACTGTACATACTATACAGGGGAAAACAATGTTTGCTAGTGTTCCTAACTACATTTATATACAATCTCAATTACGAAAAAATGCTCGCCAACAAAAATACTCAACAGTTCTCAATAGTACAAAAAAAAATGTTGACGTATGTAAACATTACGTGTGTATATAAGGAACAGGGGTTTTCAACTAAAAAGCGAATGAATAAGAGGAGCTCGCAAGTTGTCTGGTTTCTTAGCTCTCGGCCGAGTTGTCTGGTTTCTTAGCGCTCGACCCAGTTGTCTGGTAATTCTTAGCGCTCGGCCGAGTTGTCTGGTTTCTTAGCTTACAACCGAATTGTGTTCATTCACCTCTCACCCCACGAAATGGAATCGTTTTCGGTGAAAAACAGTTTTTATTCCCTCTATAAAAAAGAGATTGAAACGTTACGCTGTATTGCGCGTGCATCTCATGACGTATAGTGTCATGGCGTCGTGTAAATACAGAGACAAAGATAGACGTGGCGCGGAAACGAGTGAAAGCGCGCGTGGCGCGCTCAACTTCTCGTATAATAAATTATCGATTTTTGAGGTGTTGCAACTTTCGCTCTAGTGAAAATATAAGGCTCTTCCGAGATGAGTTCGTGCCCAAAAATAATGACAAATATGAAAAAAAAAGAAAATATTTTTTTTTCAACGAGGGGTTCAAAAATAGGTTGGAAGTAGAAGCATTTTCTGAAATTACTTTTGATTTGCTATCAGTTCTTGTCTTAAGATAAATGCAGTTGAAGGCCGTACGCGACGGTACACGTTTTACGACATGCGCACGACTCGAGACGATCACGAAAAATGCTACAAATTTTTAAAAACAACGCATAGAGTATCGGAATTTTCCAGAAATCTTCCTTAGGGGTTTAAAAATATAATAGTTCGAATCAATTCGGGAAATTCGAAAATTCGGTAACCATTTTTTTTAACTCAGGCATGAAGTAGGGCCTTTTCCACGCGTGAAAGTGGGAGAAAAAATTTCGCATTTCGAGCGTAATTTATGAAACTGGTGAGAAATAGCTCTACATTTTTTAATTTTTGCGAAATTATTTTTTATCCAAATAAAATCAGCCATTGGACTCCAAAATTTAATCAGTTCTAAGTTAGGACATACCTAAGATGGATGCGAAAGTTCAGCCCATTATGTCCATCCGTTCAAGAGTTGTGATGCCACCAAAATTTGGTTTCATACATACATACATACATACATACATATATACATATTGACGTACGTACATTTTTTAAAAACCTATTATTCTGCACCTCAAAAACATCGAATTACATCAAAATATTTGAGAAATAATAATTTATTTGAACATTTACTCCTCTACTTTTCTCTGCTTTTCTTTTCCTACTTTTTATCTTCTTGTCATTGTTAATAGTTGATTGAAAAAACTTGTCTGAATATTTACATTCAAGGAGAAGGTGCAATCAATAACTGATTAAGACTTATAGTAGTTTCGATATAGTATATTATTATTAATATATAAACGTTCGTTTACAATAAAGCGAGTTATCAGCTTGACGACTAACAAGCGAGCGTGCGAGCTCGAAACGAGCGCTGCCGAGCGACGTTCGACAAGAAGTGGGGAGAGAGTGGGGGTAATATCCTAAGATATATATATTACATTGTTTGTGCTATATAGTATGTAAGGGCTATGAGAAGGCCCAATGTTAGCGCCACCTATTAGAGGAGGTGAAAAGCGCCCGTCTCGCCCCCCGCGACGCG
>JAPYZP010011392.1:0-18537 GCA_030522985.1 Torymus sinensis
TCGCAGGTCGCGTATGCGCGCTCGCGCACCTGCCACGAGAGGGCGCGTTTCGACGTTCAAAAAAAAAGGCGGCAATTAAAATCTCACATAAACGCGATTGCGGCGCAAACAGTGACTTTAAGAGGTCATCGGCAGCAACTACATGACAACGTAAGGAGAATTACAAGGCATCCAAAACGACGGTGCTGCCAAAGGCATAATCTAATCTGTAATATAAAGCTCTTGTAAGTTTGAGCATACAATCTTTCAAGTTGAAATAATGAATAACTTCTTCGTAGGCAAACTACTTAGTGGTCGGGATCTTAAACGCTCCAGCTATGTTATTCTGGTTAAGTGTAGGAGCTAAAGGTTCAAACGTCCTTTTTCATTCCCAAAGACTTTCTCTTGGTGAAATAAAAATAATTGTACTTACTTCAAATTTTAAAAAGCAATAAATAATAAACCTGTATCGTAGATTACTGTAAAACTTATTGCAAGAAGGAAGGCCTTATAGATTTTCCCAAATTTTGTATACTTCAATTTTGAAAATTTAAATCGTGTCAATGAACTAGCAGCGATTTTTTTCTATTACAAAGATTCCTTTATGAGGAAGCAAGTATTGACAGATAGGAAACGCCGAAATGATAGATCTTTGGTGTATCAAAAAACATGCGGTAAATATTCCTTGAATATTTCATAAAAGTCTTCTAATAGTTTCACAGTTTAAAAAAAGAAGACTGTATAAGAATTTTGGGAAAGTCAAATCTGATAACATAGGTGAATACTAGAACGCCAACCTGTGAATTTGCAGATAATAAACTTCATCGCACTTTCCATGTACCCTCCACGCGACACAACAGATACACACTTGAGATAGTGAAGAGAGGGAGAGGGTCAAAGAGCTATGCGAGTTTGCGTAATTCAGTCCCGTAAGTTATCGGCGCTCTACTTGCAAACAATCCACGTATATATCGAGCTGGCTGTCGCGCGAGCGCCGCCAGTGTATGTACACTTGAAAACGTGAGAAGGGCACCAACGCGTGCGGGAAGAGAAAGAACGCGCGATTTCTCCCTTCTGTCCCTAGCCACGTGTCGTCGAAAGTGTAAGCGGAGAAGGCATGAGCTGATTCTACTCGTCGCGCTCGTGTGCAGCTCTCGCAAGATCGCCGATAAACGGCCAGGATGTTATTTATTTAAACGGTCGGATCCCGCGCATGCATGCGATCGCGAGAGCATCGTTACGGGAGTTGCCCTGCACGCGCGAGTCGTTCGTACTACTCCAACTTCCTACAGATTCTTATCACCTTGACGATTTCACAAACGTAGTGAGTTTCAAAGCGCAGATATATATTCTTTGAGCGCGACTAAACATGCGCATTGTATACCTGTGTGGACGGGTAATCGTTGCTTTATTTCAGAGCTGAAATGGAGGGAAAACAACACAAAGAAAAGAGATTGACTCTGATTGTCAAGGTAATATTGTGTACGCATCATTTGATGAAAATCTGTGTGAACTAAGAAATAATAAAGCATAAACTGTAACCACCCAAAGTAGTTGATTGCATCATTTTCGAAGTTCGGTAATTACAAAAGAAGTTTGCGGTTCAATTCGTATTAGAAGAAGGCCGGGCAAGACGGTACAGCTAAGGAAAAAGATTAATAAACAATAAGAAAAAAAAAATATTTAAAAATAATATAGGTACATATTCTGCAAGCATTTATAATAACAAAAACGAATATAAAACTATACTAAGCAAAAATAGGATTAATAAAATTCTGCATAACAAGAAAAACGAAGGTAGTTTTTGTCGGCTCGAAAAATCAGCCGGGTAAAATGAAACGCCCTTTTCATTTTTTTTTTTAAGTCATAAAAATAACGTATAGAGCCTTTAAATGACGTGCAGCAATAGTAATAATAACAATCCGTCTTATGGTTTACCTCTGTTGCCTTTACAAGTAACTGTTGGCTCCAACTGCCACGATCAGCTTTCCTCGTATTTGCAAAAGGTGCTGTATTGCCCGGCACTAATACTTTTTAAAATTTGTTAGAAATAATTATGTAATAAAATGAATAACTCAATTATGACGACTTCTTTAAATATAAATAAGGTATATAATACACCTACACAGTTTGAAGTAAGTCGCGCATCTGAAACCCAAAATAAACAAGTTTACAAGAATCGACACTCAAAAGGAATTTCACCTATGTTATCAACCTGATTAGCGCGGGCGCTCAATCATACTAGCATATAGTAAAAAATGTTGTTTTCTATTAATTCTCACTATTGTTTTAGTGCCATCTATTATAATATCCAAGAAAATTGTGTGTTTAGTCTCGCCCGGAAGTACCGTTTTGCTCAGATCTCCCGTATAAGAAAAAAATGATTGGCTAAACACAAAACCAAGAAGATAGTTCAATTCAGAGATCGGTATTATTCGCCCGCAAGATTTTTTCGAATTCTCATATTATTTCAGTAAATATTCGATGCAATGAAATAATTTTCATTAAAAAACACGTTTGTCATAAAAACTGGGCCTTTAAAAGTATTTAAAAAATATATTCATTAACATGAGAAACGTGTTTATTAATGAAAATTATTTCATTGATTACTTAATCAATCTATTTAAAGATAAAGACAATTGCACGCTCTTTTATATTAATAAAGTAAGTTTAGAATATGTATATAAAATTTCTATAGCTGGACATCCTATGTCGAACTAATACCAATAATTGGACATGATTTTAAACCAGTACTTGGACAATATTATTAAATGTATCCAATTACTGCTTTATGGCAATTGAGAGTTACCTAAAGTTGGATAATTTTCAATTTTGCACGCTTCAAAACCATAACTTTCAAAACTTTATACTTCTTATAAAACCAAATTTAAAAACTAAATTGAAAACCTTTGGATGTCAATAGATTGTTATTACCGTTTAAAGCAATGTGAATAAATCGATATTGTAATCATATCTATCAATAAAAGTAATTATCGTTATCCAAGTATAGGTCAGACTTTTCGTTTAGACCAGGTATTGGGCATTTTAGCTTAGCCGAAAATCGCATCGCTAAAAATGTGCCTGGCGGAGACAGAAACATTGATCTCGCTATACCGACCAATCCCGAGTCAATTACTTGGGAATGTTTTTCCCGCATTTTATTGTACCTACTAGACGAGAGACTGTCGTCGTCGTGGTAGCCTTTTACCCCTGCATGCTATTGAGTCAGCCCGCGAGTGAAAGTAGAGAAAGCGAGGTGCTTTTATACTACATACATACACATACATATAGTTATTGCGCGATTTTTCGGCGTGGGCCGTTTAGCGCGGATGCATCACGAAAGTTACGCTGGGGTATAATTTTCGAGAGTTTGCGCTTCGAGAGAACTGTAGTATTGGTGGTGGTGTATGAAATGTGCTGATAGTGGGGCTGATACGGACCGCCACGGACGCCGACGAGTCGTGGTTGTTGCAACAGCTCGACCAGGTGCTCGAGGCGATAGAGCTGCCAGAGACGGGCCGGACGCTCGGCATTATTCTATACTTCGCGCCAACAATTCACCATACATTTATAGGTAAATAAAAAATAACAAATAAAATATTTCAACTACGTATGGTATTGCTTCCTCAAAGAGGAAGCTTTGCAACGGTGAAAAAAATGTTTCAGACAAAAAATGTTTAAAAATGTGTTTTAAGACTTTTGGCACTAAAAGTTGTTGTTTTTAAGCAAACAATTTGTGCGTGCGTGCGGGTATGTGTGTTTACACTATTAGAAAGAACAGGAAAAAATCATCATGTATGTGTATTTACAATTTTTCCGATTTAAATGATTTAGGTTAGAAATCGATCTAAAAACTTTAGATATTTTATTAGCGCAATTAGGCTCCAAAGAATCAGAAAAAATTCATGTTTATTTGCTGCTAGAAAATATAATTTGCTGAATTTTTTCAGATTTCTCGAAGCTTAAATGCGCCAAAAAAATACTGTGCTATTTTTCAATTTTACAAATATTATTTTTCAAGTTTTTTTACTATTTAAAACTAATATTGCTAAAACGAAAATTTTTTTATATATCATGAATTATCTGTATGCAGGGTACAATTCTTTACAATTTAAAAAAAAGAAAGTCGGTAGCTATATTTCGTCATAAGTTATTGATGAAAACGTAATTTTTTGTATATAGGTTATATTTCTAAATTCAAAAAAGATATTGACATGAATATTTTTTTTTTGTTATAAAGAATATTGAGTACTATAACCTATTAAATTTTTATATTTTTTATTCATTATTTTTAGAGAAAAAAAAATAATTTATAAAAAAAAGTGATTTTGTATGTCGTGGCATAACTAAAGTAAAATTGGTTTAATATTTGAAATTCTTTGCAGGCCAATCTACTGAGTTCCTTGGGCAAAAGGATTGGTGCATAAGTATCCGAGATACTTAAGGTTAAAGTTTTTTCAATCTTTTTTTCAAATCGTAATTTCTCGAGAACGGCTCGATGAATCAGCTTCAAATTTATAGACTATTTTATGTGTGTTATATAGACACTATATGTGTGAATTTTCATGAAGATACTGTGATTTTTTTTTGAGATATTTAATATTAAAAATTTTCGCATTTTACAAGTCATTTTCTTAGTCGCATAATAACTAGAGAAAAAAGAAATTCGTTTAATCATGTGAAAATTTTGTGGAGATGTAGAGTTTTTGTATTTATGTTTTAAGTTCTTTAGCTAAAAGAATTTTTTCACGATTTTTAGAGATATTTAGGTTAAAAAATTTTTACGTTTTTTTCAAAATCGTAATTTCTCAATGCCGACTTCATCTATCAGTTTGAAGTTTATAGATTCTTAGCATAGTCGGTATTTATTGAAATAATCTCAGGGGCAACTAATATTTTTATTTTTGTAAAACAATCAACGATATTTTATTAAAAATAACAGAAGAGGATAACGCAAATTATAATGTATCATTAAAAAAATCAAAATTAGAATTATAATTTATAATAAATATAATTATTTATAATAAATATACTTAATAGTTAAACATTAACAAAAAAATATAATAAATAAACATATTTTAAACTTAATATATATATAATATACATATATGAACGATAAATTAATTTGGTGAAGCTACGGGCCAATGAATTGGCAGCGATTTTTTTGGTTGCTTATACTTTCTGAAAAATCAATATTTTTCAACGAGTTACAGCTTACAATTTATCTTTTACTCT
Source organism: Torymus sinensis (assembly GCA_030522985.1). Lineage (NCBI taxonomy): Eukaryota > Metazoa > Arthropoda > Insecta > Hymenoptera > Torymidae > Torymus > Torymus sinensis. The sequence goes on from JAPYZP010011392.1 coordinate 5,215, forward strand.
CTATTTTTACAATCTTTTTTCCTCGTTTTGGTATCATAAATGCTTTCAATGTGGCTGAAAATAGAAGAAACATAATTTTTATTAACGAAATAGAAGATATTCGTGATTAGATTGCCCATATCTTTAAAAAAAGAGCCTATTTGACGGAAATGTGTGTACTGGGCTTTATTTTTAGATAGCAGAAATCATCTTCTATAGCTCCGTTAAAATCCGTTTTTCAGAGGGTGTGCACTCTCCTTGTAAGTGATAAATTATCTTAAATCTCTTACCTTTTTTCTCAACACTTCGAAAATAACCATTTTTGTTTTCCTAAATTCTTATTTGGTTCGTAATGTTTCTGAATTGTTGTTATCAAGTAGCGCGGGAGCGCTCCGAAGGCTAGTATAGATGAAGCCTAAATAAAGGAGCGACCGTGCTACATATACATTGAAATGGGTGCTCGGAAATTTATAATTTTACAAAGAATTTAACTATAGATAATATTTGGTTTAAGAATATTTTTATTTGTATTTTATATAATAGTTGTATGAGGATATTAAAAAAAAATTTGTTGTGATTAATTAATTTTTGGTATTAAAATATTAAAATTTCGGGGGAGATCCAGAGTTTCGACGATTCACTATAAAATTGAAGTCAACTGTAGACGTTTTTCAGTTCAACGTATGATAATACAGATTGCTCTTAATTTCGAAATTATGAATTACGAAAAATATATTTACGAATGTAACACTTTACCTGCTGTCCAAAACATCGAATTTCATTAATAGAATTTTAATAGGGGTACAATATAGATATTTTGAAATAAATCATCAGAAACAGGTTATATTTGCTTTGAAATCATATTTAAGAAATTCGATGTTTTGAACAGTAGGTGAAGTGTTACATTCAAAAATATGTTTTTCGTACGTAGAATTTCGAAATTAAGAACTATCTGCATTATCATACGTCGAACTAAAAAGCGTCTACAGTTGACAGTGAATCGTTGAAACTCTGGACCTCCCCCCCAAATTTAACAAAAAGAATTAACCTCTAGACCGCCGGGGTGCGCCATATGGCGCGCACCCCTGACTCGCACACATCCACCCTTGATAGGGTCCTACCTAGTAGGCCTCAGAACATCTAAAGGTTAATAAATTAGTTTGAGGAAGCTACGTGCCAAGGAATATTTTTACCAGTTAAGACCGAGACCCCTTAAATGCTTGAAAAGTGACAATTTTTGCACATGAGTCAATTAAAGCTGCAATATGTGCTTTTTGTCGTTTTTAGCGGTATAAAAAACTTGCAAGTTTACTTTCTGAAAAACTTAATGAAAAATTTTCGATATTTTTTTAAAAACTGTAAAAAATTTTTTCAAAATGGAAACAAAATATTTAAAACTTGACGTTAAAATACAGTATCTCACAATATCAAAATTTATGCTAAACATCGCATGGATTCATGAAGATAGTAAACAACGTACACGTCTCTCACGTACCCGATGAAAACTGACAGCAGTTATGATAAGTACATATTCAAAAGATGTGCGAAATGTCTGTCTTTCTCAGATAGGTATAAACATCGTTACTCATAGACTTCGCGCTCGCGTCCTGTCGATCTATCCGAGTATTCACATATGCATGTATAAACATATATTAGTTGTCTAAAAGACTGAAACGTCACATATCAAGGAGACGCCTCGGCTGACAATTAGATGTGATCTGAGGCTTTCTTTTTTACTGGCCGATGTATGTATACTATTTTTTTGCTCGACGGCGCCGGAAAGCGGCAACTTCGTTTCGCGCAGCGGCAAGAAAGTCGGCAAGTGGTGGCAGAAAAATAAATTTTTTTATATTTTTTCATTAAGACCGTATGTGATGTGTGAGTCACACAACATTCTCAAGTCATGCCCCATAAACTGTTAATGCAAAATGAATTTTGTAACACACAAAAACATAGTATTTTGTCCTCTCTACAAGTACTCTTGATGTAAATAACGTTAAAATGTTGTATAACAATGTTATAAGTAAAAAAAATTAAAAAATTTAAAAAATTTTAAAATTTCATATTTTTATGATTTTACATCTATTCAATTATTTCTAAAAAATTAAAAAAAATTTTTTTTTCTTATTATATGGTGGTTTATATATTATTCTGGCGTTACTAAAACGTAAGAACTACACAGATTTGCACAGCATATGAATTTCAATTATTTTATGGCCTTTAATTTTCATGTGACGTGTACGTCACGTACGGACATACGGGTTAAGCAAATTTTTATTGTATAAAGTGAATCATTTCTATAATATTCATTATTCCAGTTTTTGACAACATTTCATTTCTCCTCTTTGCTTAATAATGTAATTTAACTATTTTCTTTGAGAAATGATTCTGCTCAAACAGTCAGCCGAGGTTTTTTAATTGTGCAACATAATATGACAACTGAAATTCATATTTATAAATAAATAAATTTTCAATACAGAAAAACTCTTGTTTTTTGTTGTTGTCTATTTACATTTAAACTTTATTTTGACTAATAAAGTAGAGTAGAAAGAACTACCTTCAATGATCACAAGTATCTGGCTTTCTTCATCGTACATACAAAATATAATATAATGTGAAAATAATTTAGTATCTTGTAATTTAACATTATTTAAATTTTGATTAAGAAACATTATTGATGCAGACACAGATTCACAATTACTTGTCACATTGCTTCACTGTTGCTATTAATAATAACTTAAATAATTAATTACTATACATGAATAAAAGTTAAATAGCACTTATTATTTATATACACTTAAATTTATTGTTTATTTTTTTGACATAAGTGCGTATGTATGAATTGTGTGTGGTAATAGTTCAAAATATTGTATATTGCAAGAGCAATATAATTATAGCTATACATCGACTTTTTGTTATTGTTCAAGTTGTTATTTCTAATGTTAATTCAAACATCTTTCAAGAGGAGATTCATAGTTACTTTCTATAGGTATCAAATTAAAAATCGAATATATTCACATACATTTCAAATAAGCTGATACGCGGAAAAAAATTTTAGATAGATCCAAAGCGGATAATAGAACAGAAAGAGCCTCACAGAAAGCATCTAACGGAGCGCACGGAGAAGCAAGAGCGCGCTCCGAATGCCCCTGGCTACCACGCGATTGCATTTTGTACGGTACACGTACACTCACACATCACAGCAGCGACGGCAATAACATCGTGGCTGTGGATCGATACCGAAAGTTTAGCTCAACCGCCAGCTCTTCGGAAGAAGCCACCTACTGTATTCGGTGTCTCTGCCTTTCCCTCTCGTTCCTTCTTTCTGTCCTCCCCCCCCCCCCCCCCCCCCCCCCCCCCCCCCCCCGCCCCCCCCCCCCCCCCCCCCCCCCCCCCCCCCCCGCACGTATGCTCAGTGACGACAGGTGCGCCAAAATGCATTGTCAGAGACAAAGTGCGCCGGAAGTGCAGTAAGGGAGAATCACAGGAGACTGTCTCCTTCCCTCTATATGTTTTTATTCCAGGATTCAAGATTTCCGGTTTACAGGTGCCTGTCCACTTGTACGAATCTTGGGTAATTTCTGTGCACGCGAGCAACAAGTCCACTGAGAACGTCATTTAGTAGGTCCATTTGTGATCCCAATATTCAGCGCAGAAGAAGAGGAGAAAAATATGTGCAACCATCAATATGAAAAAAAAAACACTTATATGCCATTCTGCACAAATCACGAGATGTTTTATTTAGAATCAACAACGCTATAATTACTATATTTCAAAACAGACGCTGTAGCGATGGGGTTTGATTTATTCAAAAAATTATTGTGAATTCATTGGCTATTCATCTTGAAAGTGAAATAACTGATGCCTTCTGTTTATTTTCTATTCCAATAATTAATTAACATTGTTAAACCAAAATTCTGTCCAAAAGTTTAACAATAGCAAATTTTTAATAGGGTGACATGGTCCTCCTGCTATTAAGCTAATTATACAATTATTTAGCCAATAATAAGAATATCTTGTATAAATAAAAAGCGAGGACACCATTGCCCTCTATATACTTTACCACTATACAATATTTTAAGTTGATATTTCAAAATATATGAGAGTTGCATTTGTAGGAATCCTTTAGTAAATTCAAAAAATCTAAAATTTGTGAAGTTACATTTTTCCATTGAAGTAAGCAAAAATAAAAAGAATAATCCATATCTGATCAATATTCAATAGATTCTGAACTCTGATCCGGCGCGCGCGCACACACACACACACACACACACACACACACACACACACACACACACACACACACACACACACACACACGCGCACGCACGCACGCACGCACAATTGTCCTACTTCTCTACTTTTTCCTTATACTCGTATGGATATCCTACTTTTACATAGCTTCTTTAATAAACATTATTAAACTATGATATAAAAGTTGCTGCCGCTTCTTCGACACGTAGCTTCCTGCACCTAATTTGTTAATTACTTCTGTTAATAGGTAAGACAATAATTAGTTAAATTAATACATTAATGCCAAAAGTCTTTCACCGTCAATATTCATCCTTTGTGAGGAATCAATTTTGATATAATATGTTTACGTTTTACCAATTCTTCGTTTGTATAACAATTTAAAAATAAAAAATTTATTATTTACTACGATTTATTTATTATTGTTTATCACAAATTTATTAATAGTTTGCATGCATACATCTTTCTCGAATTGTTATTGTTACCCGTCTAAAAAATAAATTTGTTGACCATATGTTATTGTCCATAGTTTTGGATAAGTATTGGCAATATATGGGCCATTATTAGGCATACACTGTAAGGCCGATGGAAAAATTCTTATCAGTGAATAGTAAATTACAGTCGACTTAAGTAATATTTTTAATTAATTAACAATTAAATATGTAAAAATAATACAAACAAAAAACGAGTGCTAAAGACAATCCTATTGGGCATGTACTGTAATTGTAAAATATAAAAAATTAAAAATGGTATTTTCGGCGCAGGCATTTAATAGTATATTACACAACAAGGGAGGTAAAGAGTTGGCTAGTCCAGAGCACGTGTAAATTGCCACCCGAGTCGAAGGCGGCACTGTAAATATTTGAATTTTATAAAAAATCAAGTGAGCAGCCTCTTACTAGTTACTTTGAAATTAGAATAAATACTTACAAATTTTAAGGTAGTTTTATTAATTTGATAATCGAAGAGTTAGTATATGTAACAAATATATACTAGAAGGAACATACCAAATTTTTTTTTAGCCAGATTGAGGCAGTAGTGACCATGATATTGTTACAATTTCAGACAAAAGCTTATTTTATTACCAGTATGGCGCAATATCAATTTGTTCATCAAAACTTTTCTTAAACAAATTGATATTGCGCCGAACTGGTAACTCGTATCATAAATTTTCCTACTGATATTCGGTCTCAAATTTCTTAATGAACAACATAAGCTTTATTTCGTCAAGATCAGATAAAAAACAAAAAAAAACGTAAAAGGATTAATATGTCTAAAAAAATTCTTTTTATGATCCTTTTAGTATATATTTGTTACATATATTAACTCTTCGATTATCAAATTAATAAAAAATTATTAAAAAAATTCTAAAAGTGCTGTTTTTACCGCGTGAACTACCTTAAGCTTGCTCGGCAGCTCCGAAGGAGAGAAGCGAGTTCAGACGGCAGGAGTAATTCACACGTTCAGGCAATCACAACAACAACAACACTCAGAATAATGAACATAGTAACATAGATAAAAGAGAACAATAGATTTAAGGCAAATATATAACTAAATCTAATAATTTTACTTTCTAAATTCACTCAATTTATCAGAAGACCAATTCAAGGCACCAATTTTTATTACTATAATTCTCTAAATTAATTTTAGTGACAAATTATATTGATGCGTAGCCTCGCTGAGGCAATAAGATAAGAATTCACTTATAAAATTTATTCACAACTTACTTCAATTTTAATTTCGCTAATTCACCTTTACAAAAAAAAATTATATACAAAGTCACACAAGTACCATAAAAATAAATTTAGATAGATTGCGTGACAATATAACAACGGAATGTAATGTAAACTAGAATTAACGCGCAGAGATGAAGGCATCCGGGCGTAAATACTATTATAGCCTTTTTAAGGCAAATACGAGTTACTTCAATACTTTGACTATAGCAAGCCTTACCACTTTGCAATCCTTCGTTTTCCGACTCCAGGCAGATAATAAACGAGATACGGACGCCGCAGCTAAATAATACGAATTAAGCTAATACAAAATTTACAACTATTATACAGTAAATTACGCAAGGCGAAAGGCACTCGCGGGATTATTCCTATACGGCACAAGAAATTAAGTAAAGCACGGCGCGGTAGATCGGTACTGCTTAGCTACTTCCACGATGCTACCCTGTCGGCGGCTAGGAAGGGAATCACCGAGCGTTGCGTCTTCCTGCATGCACACTGATGCCTCGCTCCTCGTTGACGCGGTTTGTGCTGATTGGCCCTTGAAAATCACCTCATCTGAAGTACGGCAGCCAAGACCGTATTTCTTGTGTCTGAATCTCTTACTCTCTCTTCTGGTGTACAAGTCGGCTTGAATTCCTTAGTTTCTGTCGAAAGTGGAAAATTCCATATAATTTCGACTAAAATAATTTTTATTATTGAATTCAAGTAATACGACTAGGCAAAATTTTAGATTGCAAAGATGAAAACGCATCATCTATTTGTGCACTTTAATAAATATTTTGCTAATATTACAAAAGAGATAAGAAGCGAAGTTAAATTATAAATTGAATTAATTAATTCGCGAAGGCAGACAATACAAAAATTACGTAGCTTCGGCAATTGATGCGGGCTTGCATTATCTTCCACCGCTGAAGTCGTGCTCGTGACAGCGTTGAGGCAATCATGTTTCGTAGCGATGGACACTGACGACAAAGAACAAGGCAGCTTCTTCATTACAGTTCACTGGAACTCGAATTACGCACGCCCGATACAATAAAAAGCATGAAAAATAACAAAATAATAAGCAAAAATATAAAAATATGAGTAATTCGGAATGCTGTAGTAAAGAACCCTCCTCCTGACTGTCATTCGAGGGGTTTTAATAGCATAAATCCGTACTCGTACGCGATAGTAACGCGGTAAAAATCCACCGCGTTACAATACAAATCATTTATTCCTCCAAAATTAGATTATGGGTCCACTCTATACAACACATCACCAACTGCAAAGATCCTAAGCCATGTATATAACATCTGTCTTAATATAGCAATAGGAGATTACTTTACTTATCAAATATACAGTATTCTATCAGAAAGTTAAATGATGCCATTAAAATTCAGGAGATAATAGTGAGATCTAAATTATGCCCATGAAGCCACAACCAAATCTTTCCATTCACAAATCTTTCCGATCGAAGTAAAAACGAAAAAGAACCAGCCCATAACTCCTAAAATCTTCAATATGATAATAAATAGTATATTATGCACCTAGGGAGTAAAGTAGGCTATTGATTCCCGACAGGGAGTTGCTACCTAACGAAGCGAGGGCAACAACTTGCAGGCGCCCATAGCCCTCCCTAGTGCAATATATAACTTTTTTGAATAACCCGCGGAAATTTATTATGTATTTAATTCCTTATTTCAGGGTCGAAAACATCACATAACCTTACTTCTAGAAACTGCGACGGCTATGCTCGTTTCTCTACTTTTTTCTCGACTAGCTCCGCCTTAAGTCATTTGCGGCGATTTTTCACCATACCCTGGCCGAAACTACCACTTTCACTCCCGACTCCGATATGCGAATGTAGTATTTTCGGCCCGGGTATGGAGAAAAATTGTATACTCAACATGGGGATAAAGAGAGCCAGCCCAGAGCACGTATAAATTGCCGCCCGAGCCGAAGGCGAGGGGACTGGCCAACTATTTACCTCCCTTGTTGTGTAATATACTATTAAAATACCCGGGCCGAAAATGTCACATTCCCGCCCTTGAGACGGGAGCAAAAATAGTACTTCCATGGGGGTATGGTTCTGTCTCTATGTGCCAGTATCTATGTCTGAATCTATGTCTCGGTTTCTATGTCTCTATCCCTACGTATCTGCTCTTCGTCCCTGTCTCTAAGTATCTGCTCTTCGTCTCTGTCTCTACGTATTTGTCTATACGTCTCTGTCTCTATGTCTCTGTCTCTACGACTCTGTCTCTACGTCTCTGTCTCTACGTCTATTTCTCTGCGGCTCTCTCTAGTCTCTGTCTCTGACGCTCTCTCTTTCTCTCTCTGTCTCTCTCTCTCTCTCTCTCTCTCTCTCTCTCTCTCTCTCTCTCTCTCTCTCTCTCTCTCTCTCCCTCTCCCCTCCCCCCCCTACTTCTTAGTCTCTATGTCTCTGTCTATAACCTATGTCTCTGCGTCTCGGTCTTTACTTCTCCGTATCTACGTGTCTGTACTTACGACTCGGTCTCTACGTATCTGTAATTACGTCTCAGTCTCTACTTGTCTGTACGTACATCTCGGTCTCTACACTGAGAAAATATTGGGCGCTCTGGTGTACATTAAGAAAAAAAAATAAACTAGGTTAGCTTAAGTCAGACATGGCGCATAGCCCAAGTACGTTAAGCTAAAACCGCCGGAGAGTCAAGGAGTTTCTGCTTGAGAGTCAGATAGTTTCTGCTTGAGAGTCAGATAGTTTCTGCTTGAGAGTCAGATAGTTTCTGCTTGAGAGTCAGATAGTTTCTGCTTGAGAGTCAGGTGTTTCTGCTTGAGAGTCAGGAAGTTTCTGCTTGAGAGTTGGGAAGAAACATCTCGAGCAATGGTCACGTGATCTTTGACGCTTACGCGTGTGCCCGTCGCTCAGGCTGCTTTTACCGGAGCGTTCGGGCTATACGAACCTTTGTTGTCCTACCCGAGGATTCCGGCTATTTTGACCGGAGATTCAAGCTGTTTGTGCTTTTTTTTCTCTCAGTGTATTAGGACAGTACGGCTACGGTCTTAAATATACACAAAAAGTTGTCCTTTGTTTTGGTACGGCTGATGTCCTCTGTAGCACAACAGTCGTCTCTTTTCGGTATTGCTGCTGCACGAAAATCGCGGGGCAACTACTCTCCTAATTTTTCGCTGTGCTAGTGTAATACAGGAAAATATAAGACAGCAGACGTCTCGCGGTTTAGGACACCAGCTCTCCCAAATTCGGTAGAGCTCTCCCAAATGATGGACGGTGGAGGGGCCGGTGGAGGCGTATACACGCTAGAATTCAAACAACGTGGTATCCTAACCTTCGTTGCAACGTTAACATATCTACTACAAATTAATTAATTATTTAGCTCATAGGTACTGAACATTGCTCTTAAAAACTATTCATCAGCTTGTGTGAAAAACATGTTTTCTCAAAAGACTCAATGCTAAATGCTCGAGAAAAAATATTGAAATCGTTTTTCTCACCTACCCTAGACACACAACGATTTAACTGAGTCATTTTTATACTAAAATCTACCTATCCGTTAAGTTTCAGTTCATTCTTAACTGAAATTCTCAGACATGCGTTACTACTGTAAGAATCGGAGGAGGTGTTTTCGTACTAACCACCTCACCCTCGCTTGAAATAACTAATTTTCTTCCCTTGTTACAGAATCTACTATTTCCTTTTTTTATGTAAAAACCGTTTGTTCGTTTTTTTCATACAAATGAGTGCTGTGATATCATATTAGCATGAAATAAACTTCTCTATGCATTTCTTTACGAGTTTCGCATCCATTATGCAATTTGCAATGGTTATTAAATAAACAATCACGATAAAGCTCCTTTGAAATAAATGTCTCTGCTATAGGACTATACCTTTTATCACAAAAGAAAAATTCATTTTTTTAAAAAGTACATTTTTCAGTAAAAACTATATTTTATAATTAATGCATTTTGGCAATTAAAAATATGAATTATTTTTAAATCGTTTTGTATAAAATTTACTATAAAAAATACAATGTTTTATTTATATATATATATAAAATGTCACTTACACATGAAAATACTTCGTAATTGATTCCATTTACAAATTAATACAGTATTTGTAATATGTATTTGTAACTTTTATTTTACATAAAACTTGTCTCTATATGAATGTTAGTGTGAAATGCAACGGTAAAAATACGAAAGGGGATAAAATTTTCACGATTACACTATATTTCTTAGAATTTTCATATTAGCCGGACTACGCACGCTCGCCGGCAAATAGTTCCACGTAGAGAGCATAAATGGAGCTCACAATTAACCTAGGAAATTATTTTTCACCCATCTTTTTGCTACTGTACGTCTGCTCCTGCTCTCCCTATACTCTTCACATCGCGCGGCAGCATTGCAACGGCAGTTCCGCGTCCGTTTAATTAAGTTAAAGAAAAGCCTTCTGCTCGCTCTCTCTCTCTTTCTCTCTCTCTCTCTCTCTCTCTCTCTCTCTCTCTCTCTCTCTCTCTCTCTCTCTCTCTCTCTCTCTCTCTCTCTCTCTCTCTCTCTCTCTCTCTCTCTCTCTCTCTCTCTCTCTCTCTCTCTCTCTCTCTCTCTCTCTCTCTCTTTTGCTCTCTTTCTATCTTGCTCTTTCTCATTTAAATATGCGTCATCTTTTCCTTTTCTTGTGTTTGAAAAGATATACTATAGATCACTGAATAAATGACATTTCAATTAATTTTATGCTCTAGTGTACTTGAATCTTTTCGAAATATACTGGTACAAAAAGAGAAAGAAGAAAGCTTTTTTCTTTGGAAATATAATTTTACCTCTTTATCTCTTACAGTCTCTTTTTCGCAGACGCGTATTTGCACGATCGTACCCCGAGGACTTACTTGGCACACTACTTACGTTACGCACGTGGAACGAGCCCTGAAACTATCCTCGCGAGACGATAACAACTTAGACGATAATTCAGATGCGCTAATTTCTCGAAGCCACGTGGGCGGTGAGCAGAATGAAAGTAAAGGAGTGCAAAAAAAAGTCGCGCGAATTCTCTCACGTATTTAATAAGATTCCTTATGTAACTTTAAGAGGAATTCAATTTCTTGATAAGTGACTCCTTATGACGCGCGAGCGCCGAGCAATAATCGTGTTAGCGGAAAATCTAGATAAGGAAGTTAATTGATTTTTTCAAATATAGAGAACGGTTTCGAGTAAATGATGGATTAAGGATATTTTTCAGTATTGATGATTGAAAAATTAGAGGAATGGATGAAGAAAAATGGTGTCTTTAATGGAGAAGTAGAAGTATAGCTCACTTATTTAAACTATTATTTCTTCATCTTACTAATAATCGAGTTTCGCAAAATAATAAATAAAATAAAAACAAATTTGAATCATATTTTAGTACGTAAACTACTTCACCAAAGCCCATTGTGATAGAAAATTATATTCTTCCTTTTATATTTTATATTCCTTTAGCATAATACTTTAAAGAAATTACAAACATAAACAACCTTAATGGGTTAACTATTGTTGCTACTATAAACCACACATATTGTTCTCACAATAAATAAAAATCTTGTAGTTTAATTAATTAGTGAAAACTACATAAACTACTTCTATATACATACATATTAATATACGTACAAGTCATTATTTAATATGATATTTGGAAACAAAATTGACTAGACTTTTTGCTCGATATTGAAGTATTACTCGATATTCAAGAAAGGCTGAAATAACATTTTTATCTTGTTTTATACAAATCGTACTTGGTTAAAATGTTATGTTAATGTTTTTAGGCGCAGAAAATTCAAAACTCAAAAGAAATAAAACATAAATCATTTGTTATATCTCTTTACAATTATTTTTTTTAACAAATACATAATTGAAATAATAAGAGAGAATTTCTCCTCCATCAAAATTTATTCTAGTAGTAACTTTTTATTAGAAAATACAAGTGTCACATAAATGTTAGGTTATAGCGCTTCTATCCAAACTATAAGTAAATTTTTGATCTCTACCAAAAAAAAAACACTCAAAAACAGATTAAATATTGTAAACAAACTCTGAAAATAACATCCACCACAAGTCTTAACTTGAGGGTGAATTCGGGCAATAGTAATAAATACTTAATGTAGTGATTCTACTGAAAAAATGGGGTCTTATTTTCAAGGGTTGTTATGGGTACTTAATCGGTGGTAATTTATAGTATATTACGCACCTACGGAGCAAAAGTAAAGGATGTCCCAGATCGCATGTAAACTGTCACCCGAGCCGAATGCGAGGCATTCTTTATTTTCTCCCGTGGTGCGTATACTATTTTTTTGCCTGGCGAGGCCGAAAATACAACCTTTACGATCGGGCGCCGGGAGCAAAAGTGGTACTTTCGACCCGCTAGGTAAAAAAGAATTTTTTAGAATAACTTTTACGCATCGCATAATATAAGTGACAATATACATTGAAGCAAGAGGTCCTGAAATAACGAAAAAAAATTTATTTAGCAATATTTAATTACTTTTAAAATTAATTACCGACACCTAAAGAAAATTCAACAACGAAAGTAACTCTTTTTTTACGTTTTATCCAATTTTATATTTAAACTTTTACGATTTTTCTAAGACTAGGATAAATTTTGATTTAGATTTTTACTTAAAATTAATAAACTACTATACAATACTGTAGGAATATCTATATGTCCGACTCTGTCCAATTGAAAAGTCAATAAATCAATTTTCTTGTAACTCAGAAAATGTTTTGCTTCTCATTCCAGATACTCCTGAATTTTGCTTCCTCCTAGACGAAGCTTTGTAATAGTCAAATTTTAAGCTTCGTTAAATCGTTCTAGAAACATGATTAAAGTTGTTACAAGTTTGTACCACATGATTTTAGAAAATGTCTGTATGAATGTATGAGTGTGCGTGCGTGCGTGCGTGTGTGCGTGCGTGTTTGTGTGTGTGCGCGTGTGCGTGTGTGTGTGTGTGTGTGTGTGTGTGTGTGTGTGTGTGTGTGTGTATACCGCTTTATCTCTGGATCTACTCGATCGATTTTTACCGGGAGGGTCTCATTTTTTTGTTTTTTTATTGCGAATTCGGGAAGTAAATAATTGTTTAGGATTTAATGATTAGTTTTTGTTGTATGATGAATTTTTGATTTTAGAAAAATTTATTTTTGAATTTTTTTAATGATTGGGTTTAAATATTCTAATCGGAATAATCGAAGGAGGATAAAAATACCTATCTTTTAAAAAAAGAAAAAATTATCTAGCTACTAGGGTTCTTTTGTTATTAACAAAAGAAAAGAAAAGGCCATTAAGATCATTAAACAATTTATTAACAAAAACGTATTTTTTTTTTAAAAGTTCATAAGTTCCAAACGAAATGGTCATTTT
>JAPYZP010011402.1:0-10735 GCA_030522985.1 Torymus sinensis
ATATCCACGCCTATATTCCACCGATGCGTGTGCACGTCCCTGCATATATATGTAGATACATAGACAGACCGATGTATATATGTGTAAAGCCTGCAGCCCGCGGAATGCTCGATTTCAAGTATACGCGCGTCTATCGGCCGGCTAGCTTCCTTTTTCTTCTTTGTACCTGCGGCAAGGGAGGGGCTTGTTTCGGACGGCTCCTGCGCTCATTTTTAATTTACTCCCCAGAATTTTCGTTCGAAGCGATGCTTTTTTTTTAACCATTTTCTCGTTCGGAGTTTAACGATTATTATATGTACCCAGGCATTATTGGTACGCTCAACGTACGCGTTTTAAAAGGGGATGAGTATCCAGGATGATGGCTGAATAGTGCGTGTTCATTAAAAGTTTATTCAATTATTAAAAGCCGCATTTATAAATGAACATGCAGTTTTAACGTAAAACACTGATCATCTAAAGTTTCTAACCTGGTACCTACTGATACAACTTTGCAATATTTTTTTCATTTTAAATTAAAAGCTTTGTGAACCATTCCTTTTCAGATGTCTTGTTCAAGATTTTCATAAGTCCACTACAGGCTATGAGTATGAGGGCTAGTCAAACTCGCACACGAGAGAGGATCACGGTCAAACACGGGATACAACATCAGCAACGATTCTCTCGTCTAAAGCTGTCTACGCATTACCAGCACCAAGAGAGGAGCTTAGCAATAGTATCAGCATCAGTAGTCATGGGAGCGGCAGCAATGTAAGCATAATATAATTCATAATAACATAACATAGGGCAGTTATACCCGTTCCATCAGTGTGTACATTAAAATTAAATTTTTAATTTTCTATTTCCATTCACCAAAGTCTGCAGGTGAATGAATTAAGTCTTTAAAAAAGCTTCTGTAGAATAAATTGCCTTGAATTTTAAAAAGGAGTCATTAAATGATCAAAAACTATGGGAAAACGGTCTTTAAAACTGCGATACTAAAGAGTTAACATGTTTGAACATTCTTCAAAATAAATTTGATAAAATTTTAAATAATATCACCTTAGTTTCTCTTTCTAATTACTTCCTACTAACAAAAGTTTTCTCTTATAGAATCGGAAATGTAGACGGAAAAGTTCTATATTTATTAATAAAGCAATCTTTATTTCATTTTCATATTATCATTTAATTTATGAATATTTTTATAATATCTAATTCTTCATTATATTATAGTGAACAAAATTTTTCAAACTACCTTGCAAAAGTTTTTTAATAAATTTCTACGTCGCCTTCAATAGTTTAACTGTAATATATGAACTGTATGATACCTATACAAATTTTCTTTTTATTAAATGTTTAGTTATTTTATAATAAAGTATATATGTGTATATATATATGAAACTATTCGGTAAATGTTTTATATGACTTTATTAGTATTTTGTTGAAATTTGTTATAATATTTCTTTAGAAGGCAACGGGTTAAAATATATATAATCATTATTTGCACAATTAGTTATTCTATGGTATCATATCAGGTACATGTACATATAGCTCCAGTTCGTTTTTATAAATTTATAATAAATTGCACGTTTTGAAATAATACGCATAGAAATCGATGCTGTTTCAATGTATTATTTTAAGCATTTTTTGTATTAATTTATATAGAAAAATCGTTGCCAATTTTGGAAAAAATAAACCGAACAATTATTCTATCTAAAGCTGCTTTGATAACGAACAAAATTAGTTATCACACATGAAAATCAATCAATTCAAGCATGAGGTATAATATAAAATTGTAATAATAATTGTGTATTTTGTATATTCAGAAAATGTTAAACGAAATTATGTATATAAAATTCCAATAGCTTTTTTGGAAAGCTATCTGCACAATGGAATTACTTACCTATATATAAAATAGTTTAGATGCACATATTTTATATATGTACTTAATGTATGAAATAATTATTCTAACCGTAACAGAACTATGCAATATATGCTCCGCTTTTACCACGCCATATGTATGAAAATATTCTCTTAAAATTTGGACAAAGAATTAAAAGATACGATAACAAACCGAAATCCTACTTCAAATTAACCATCCCTATCGCTACTTTACTCGATGTTTAATTCTATCTCAAGCCATCTCGAATAAACCTTAAACGCTGAGGAAAAGAATAAAATTTAAACGAATGACATTAAAAGGGTTTCGAGAAATTACCTCATGTTCGGCGTTAAAAAATAGTGAAAGAGCGCGACAGACAAGGGCGTAGATTCGGAATGTAGCGGGTGGCCGCCTCTCTCCTCCTTACTCCCTACTCCCCGCGAATCGATATTAAAATGGTGACCGAATTCCGTAGCCACGGCGCGTACACGCTTGCGACCTACCCCAACACGCGCCGCGTTTCCCTTCTACAGTCGGTGCGCGGTGCTGGCGTCGTGGCGCTCCTCCTCCTCCTCCACTTCCGCCTTCCCCCGGGCTTCCTATATATCCGAAAAGTTGGCAAAAGGGCCGCCGACGCCGGCGGAGCTGCTGCCGCTGCTGCTTCTGCTGCTGCTGACGCGTGGCGCGTGCACTGCAGGCGTACGGGGATTTGGGAGGGTCAGCTTCTTGCGGCTCAATTATAGGAATTACAGATTTTGTCCATATTTTATCAGTATTGACATAATATACTCACGATATGAAGATACTTTCTTTCAATTTCGATAATTTTTCTTAGTAAGAAACTTTCTCTAAGAAAATATTGATTCTGCGTATTTCAAATTGATACCTTTTTGAAACGCATCTGGATATGTTTTGAATCGGACCTTGTCTTGGTATCTTCCTTTACAATGAAGGCCATCTACACTAATAAATATATGCTCTAAACCTATCAATTCTCTATCTCAAATTTTTCGGTCGACTGTATAAAACTCATAAATATGGTTGCAAGGAAATAGTTCAATGCAAAATTTCAGTATTTTAATCTTTGAAAGTTCTATGTTTTCTAGCATATTCGCTATATTGCCTGTTTTCTTATCATAACTGACTGATAGATACTATAACAACTTTGTTGGTTACAATTTTTATCTAAGGTAATTTGGGGTAATTCGAACACCTTAAGCGGAATATTTTCTTCTTCCTTCTGTAAATGCTTTGTCCCAAACGTGATATTGGTTTTGGCCAAATTATCTGACACCTTACCTAATTCGGCCAATATTGAAAAATAGTACAAGAAACCGAAAAATTAATTAAATTTATGTTTTTAAATCCACTTTTAAAAATATGGTAGCCGGATGTTGTGAAGCATTTAAAGATTGATTTTGCTTGGTCTGTAAGGAATAGGCACGAAAATTCGCTACTTCCGCTAAATTTGAATTTTTGAAATCCGTTTTTGTTCTTAACTATTTAAAACTAAATAATTAAATCAAATTAGAATACGAAGATTGATTTTTTCGTGCTTTGAAAAATTATCTAATTATCCTATCATTTAAACTAATTAAAATGAAATTATAATGAAAAATATATATGCATAACCTCAAAAACAAAATATTACGCGCGACGCGCGTTTGGATTCTGCTAGTATATGAGTCATTTGAAAAAATGGCCACTATTTAATTAGTTTATTTTGGCGATTACCGTCATGCTTGAAATTTACAAAATGCATAAACTTCCTTTAATTTCAATTTTCTATAAGTTCTTCATAAAATACCTATTACTGAAGTGAAAGTGAGTAATAGGTATTTTATGAATAATAGGCATTTTTTAAATCTCAAGAATGACAGTGCTCAGCAAAATAAACTAATTAAAAAGTTGCAATTTTTTGCAAATGACCCATATAAAAAACTTTATTTAATTATTAATTCCTATGAATAATTCTAAGTATAAAGGAAATAAAGGAATTTATTTTACATTATTATTTAATGCATTCTATAAATGATTTTGGAATTTTAAATGGGAGTTTGCCGTAAATTAGACAAAAAATTCATTTTCATCAATGAAATATAATTATTGCTAATCATATTTTTAGTTTCTTCTCACAAAAAGGACACATTAATGACTTCCTGAAAGTAATACGAATTTTACACCTTCTTTAATAATACACCTAATAATACACCTAATAATACACCTAATTTAATAATTTATAAAGTTGAGCACAGCCTATATTAATTATTATAAATATATAACTAACACGCGTTTAGCTATTTTCACTTAGCTATTTTCACTTATCTTTTTACATTTTTATCTTACAGTCTTTGTATAATAAAATAAGATAAAGATTTCTGAAAATTAAATTAGTTCTTCAACACCGCATGAAAAGCTTTTTAATTGATAAAAATTCACCGAAAATGAAAAGTTTTGCAATTGTTTGAAGTTTATCACAATTTTACGAAACGAAAGTCTAATATATTTTAGTTGAAGCAAAGAAAAATACTGCGGTAACGAGGCAAGAGAGAGAGAGAGAGAGAGAGAGAGAGAGAGAGAGAGAGAGAGAGAGAGAGAGAGAGAGAGAGAGAGAGAGAGAGAGAGGGGGGGGGAGGGGAGAGGGGGGAGAGGGAGAGAGTAAATCAATATAAGTATATAAAATGACAGACATATATACCTATACCTATACCGCAAAGGCGAATAGTCAACTGGAAATAAGTTAGAACTACACTTGGGAATACAACAAATGCAATGGAAATAAACACATATATATTGGACTATTTATTTGAAATTTGAAAACAATCTCTTGTATATATGGCTGAGATCAAGCGCATCTTCTTTTCGATTAATTCGATTTTTGTTAATATTTTTACAAATAATATTTCAGCTATCACTCTTTTTTACTAATTCTTTTCCAAGTAAAATTTTGTATTGTCAAAATAAAATTATTATTAAATTGTATCATATGTAAATTAACAACAGCTTCCGGATTTTTATTTTTAATGTGTTCATTGGTACGCTTTTTCGTAGCTGTCTTAATTTCTTCATTGTATGTGACGTCGCATGTCATACAATCAAATTTATAAACGTTATTGGTTCGATCAATTTTGTTTTTGTCTTTTCCTAATGTAATTTCCTATTTAAGGGGATAAGTCTGGGTTAACTGAAACAATAGATTTTAGTATAATTAGTGTGGTAATTATTTTTTCAAATCTATCTAAAAAACCAGTTTATACCTCAAAAATATACATAAAAAACAACCTTTTGGCACATCCCTGACTTCTCTATTTTGATTTATAAGTCTGTGTAATTACCACTGGATTGAACTATCAATTTCTGCATATCATTTCAACGCACGTAGCGCTACACTGGTATGCCTCGACCAAATGAGCTCAAATTTGGTAAAGATCTTCTTTATACGTATCTACACAGCTCAAGTGAAGCAGATTTTGAAAATATCTGTCCAACCTATTATTACCCATAGAAATATGCGAAACATTTTTGAAAAATCATTAAAAAATTATACAAATATGTATATTAATGGAAGAATCCAACTATTCCAAAACCTGTATCGAAAGCTGAAATCTCAAGCGATTTATTGGCGTGTGTCCCACTTGGGCTCACAAGGCAAATGAAAGAGAAAAAAAATGTTGAAATTTGTACTTTCAACACAGACTCTTATGGAAGAAGTGCAATTCAATGTGTTCATTTCCTATATGAGCTGAAAATCTATAATTTCTTTGAAAATAAAGTTGTAAACAATAGTTCATTATCTATAGATTAGAATATCATGTTGAAAAATAATGATCACCAACGAAATTTTTGAGAAAACTTCATGCATAAGGTGAACAAAAATTGCGTTTCCTATATATACCATACAATTCCAGGGTCGTACTACTTGATCAATAGTTAATTTTTCTATTTTTTATATTTCAGGGTGCCTAAATGGTTAAAAGTATAACTATTAACTATTTTCATTGCAATTTTGACCATTATTAAAGTAAAACCTCAAATCACCCTAAAAGACCCTTCATTATCTATCTTCGGAAGTATTGTTATTTGGGCTTTTTTATAAATTTTTAAAAGCGTATCAATAAACACATTAAAAATAAAACTTCGGAAGCTTTTGGTAACTAGCATATAATCGAATTTAATCATACACAAAAATCAAAATTTGACAAAACAAAAATTGTACACTAGGAACAAAATTGGCAAAAAAAAACTGATATCTGAAATGTTTTTTATAAATATTAACAAAAATGCGATTAATCAAAAAGTAGATACCTGTGGTCTCAGCAATATATACAAGAGCTTGTTTTCTAATTTCAAATCATAGCCCATGCTATATGAGTTTATTTCCATTGCGTTTGTTGTATATTATTTCCAGTTTAATATAATACAATATAGTGTAATAAATATAATTTATTTTACAGCTTGAGGAGGTCAGGAATGATACCTGTCGAAACGTTGCAACAATAAATAATAACACGTTTTCCAACATTGGTATTTAACTTTTCACAAACCTTTTACTTGAACAGATCGACCAGTGAATTCTTGTTCGTATAATTTTACGTTAATATTAAAGTATTATAATATTAAAAAGATATTAATAGCATTAATGATGTATGTGACACAAAGAAACTTACACGGAGAGAAAGAAATCAGTAAAAATTACTATACTGTCAAGTAACGCTGACACAGACCTAAAAATCCAAAATTTTTACTGGACTTTTTGTAAATTTTACAAAAAGTCGAGTAAAAATTGCCAAAAAGTTTGGTAAAAATTTTGGATTTTCAGGTCTGTGTCAGCGTTACTTGACAGTATAGTAATTTTTACTGAAAGTTTGGTCATTTTTACTGATTTCTTTCTCTCCGTGTAGAGTATCACGTATCTGTAGAAGACGATAATAAAGATCTATTAAGTAACATGATATTGCAGAGAAGCCCTTCATCTAATAATAATAATAATGATGATGATGATGATAACGTTTGAATTTCCTTATTTGTTGTATATACTAACAGTTTCAGCATACTTTGAAAAAGGTAAGTAATGAATAGAACAAATTTATGTTTAATTATAGTTCAGAATCCTAATGTGGATGAAAATATATCCTGTTTGTTATATTATGCATGTAATTTATTGTAAAATATCAATTTGTTCAATTGAAACGAGCTGAGATACTATAATGGAAAGGAAATGTGATTCGATAAATTAATATAATTTTTTTTATTTGAATATAATTTTATTCTATATTTGTATAAATATTTCATTCGACAATTTTTACGAAGATCAAGCACGTGTTTTCCTAATAAATCACAATATCTCCTTAGAGTTTTGCAGATTATATAGAGAGGCGGTGTCAAATAAAAAGTTTCGAATCGTACGCGACTAGAATACAGGTGTTTAGATTGCTATCGCCACGCATGAGAAAAAGGCGGCAGACTATAGAACGGGAGCAAATGAAAGCACAGGAGAGATGGCTATATAATATGAAGAAGAATCGGCACGCAGAAACATATAGCAAGAAGGAAGAAATAAAGTATACATTGGAAAAGCTGCACGTATGTATAACGTAGATAAACACGAGAAGGAGCAAGGGTATAATATACATCGGTGCAAGGTAAGAAAGAAGGTAAGAAATTGTAATAAAGAATAGGAAAAGAGAAAATTGTAAGAGCGAGGAGAGCAGATAAGGCAGAAACCTCGTATTAAGCTATTGAAACGGATCGTGAGTGCGTTTGTGTGAATCAGTGTAGGCATATGTAATATGTGTAAGGGCGCGCGGAGATGTGCGGGCGCGAGCGCGGCGAAAGGAAGAGAAAGGCCGGTATCAACGTGGGAAAAGTGTGAGAGGAGCCGCTCTCGCGCGAGCGCGGTGCGTTTGTACAGACGTTAATACATCTTATATCGCGGCTAGAGGAACATGCACACACGTCTACATATGTGTTGAAGAGGATGGTAAGATGTGGAAAAGAGAAGGGGAGAGCGAGAGAGATACTAACAAGAAGGTTTCCAAGTTTCCGGGATCACAATTTTGATCTAGTTTCTGAACTTATTTTAAGTCAAACTATGCACTAAAGATAATGTGTTAATGCTCAACATTCTCATGCATTTTCATGAAATCGATCAGAAATCACTCAAGTTCAGATCTATACGGAATATTATATTTATTTTCCTAAATACTGAAGAAATGACTACAAATTGGCCATACGTTTTTGTCTACTAAGTGAATATTATTTTTCAAGTATCTCATTTCTGAGGTATCCTAAATATACGCTTCTAAAAGTAAAACTACGTATTATTTGGGAACAAAAGAAGTGCAAAGTAAACAACATGAAAATATGCAGATCCGGATTCGCAGAAACGTATACACGCGAAATACACATGTGTGCACACAAATACAGAGAACCGAGACAGAAACATATAGAAGCACAGTGCAGAGAACTCGAAAGAGCGGAAGAGCAAAAGAGAGGGAAGTATAAGTTGGCGGCGGCTCGAAAGGTGATAAGTCACGGGTGGCGAGGATACAGGCGCGCGCGCGCGCTCGTTTCACTTGTCGAACGAGTTGTAACGGGGCGCCGCGTTTTCTCTCTCTCTCTCTCTCTCTCTCTCTCCCTCTCTTTCTCAGTGCCGAGCACTCGACCGAAATTAATCAAACGCTAAAGTAGGCTCGTTCTCAGGACAGCGCGAGAGGGAGAGAGAGAATGGGCCAGGTAATATGGCCGGGGCGTGTGCGGCGCGCGCCAGCCCCAATCGCGATGAAAATAAATCGCGCGTTTAATCGAACCTGCGCGCGTTAATTGACGGAATGTACAATTACGGCGCAGCGCGATCTTTCTCTCTCTCTCTGTCTCTCTCTCGATCGACGTGTGCGCGGAGGTATATGTCTGCGTAGTGTATAGGTGAGCGAGGACAGCGCTTGAAAGGGTGCGGGACGCACAGAGCGTATAGATCGTATATAGGATGAGAGTTTCCCGAGACTTCGATGCGCAGAGCTCGCGGCAGCTTTAGTGGTGCTTTATTGTCGCACGATGGACGCAGCACGCGCACTCCCCTTTTTTTCGATCGCCATTCACGCGTATAAAGGACTTTTTTTTAAGGGCGGACCGAGCTGTTGGAGTGCTTTTTTCGACCGTAATAGCATCGAGGGCTATATGTGGCGTAAAAGGGATTTATGTGGTTTCACTGTGGTCACAGTTAAGTGGATTTTGATAGATTCGAAAAATCGTTGCTAGAAGAACGGTAATGAAATTATTTCGAGATTGATGGCTCGTGTGCACGTAGTGTAATACATATATCTGCTTTGCTGTTTGTAAATATGAATTTCATTATGTAGGGGAAGTATAAGTTATAGACTAGTTCTGGATAAAGCTGATCCTGTTAAATTAACAGGGTTAGAGAAAGCTTAAATTATATAAAAAATAAGTAAGATTTACTTATTTGCAGTGATAAAGGGAGATTTTCTTTTGGATTCTTCCGGAGAGATAAATATTTACCAAGATCACTTTTTTACAATTCATAACAATAAAGATTTAAACAACAAATACATTCGTAAGTAGTTCGCGAACGACGTGTAAACTATAATGGTTTTGTAATACCGCAAATAATACTTTTTAAGATTTTATCTCGAAATCTCTTTAATATCATTTTGATATATACGAAAATATATAAAACTTTTAACAAGAATTTAGTAAGAAATTAACATTAAATTTTCCCAACAGCATGACTTTATTAAAGGTCGTTCCACCCTACCGACCTCCTTATATTCAATGATTACCTCTCTAAAACACTTATAAATGCTTCACAGGTCGACGCAATCTTTACGGGCATGTCGAAAGCTTTTAATAGGGTCAATCACAAACGCTTGCTTTCAAAATTTTGGAACTTTGGCGTACGCAGAAACCTATATTCACTAATTTCTTCTTATTTACACGATTGTTCTCAATCTGTCAGATTAAATAATTGCCACACCTATCTTTGTACCATCCGGTGTACCGTAAGGTTCCCACCTCGGCCCGTTACTATTTAACTGCAAACTTGAAAGGGTGAATGTTGTTAAAGACTTAGGTGTGCTATTTGATACGTCTGTATCGTTTGCACAATATATAAATTCTGTAGTATCTAAGTCATTAAACTTAGTTGGATTCATTAAGCGAACCACTAAAGACTTTACTGACATCTCTGTTGTTATTTATCTGTTATTTATCTGTGATACCCAATCTGCTATATTGTTGTCAAATATGGTCTCCATTCACTAGTATTTTAAAAAATAAATTATCCATACAACTCCGTTGTCTTCGGTATATAGCATTCAAGGCCAATAGACCAATGAGTAGATTGGATCATAACTATACCGATATCGCGTCATCTTACAGCATCCAAACCATCAGCTCTTTACACCATTACCATGACTACCTTTTAACTTTTAAAACTACTCACAACTATTTCAATAGCGAACTCCTTAATAACATTTTTCTAGAAACTCAAATTTTGGTTTTTATTCTACAGTTAACCGGCTGAAGCGCTCGTGAAACCTGCTTCCACGAAATATCACCAACATTTTTAACGTAACATTGCTGAAATGTTCATTAAGTTCAATAGTAATTAACTTTTAGTTCGAACATTCTTTTTTTATATTTTTTACTCTATATAATTATAATTTAATTGTATCTCTTTTATATAATTTTGTAATAAGCTCTAAGAGGGTGTATGCCCGTTTAATAAAAATAAATAAATAAATAAATTACAATAATCACATTAAGGGGGTCATAGACCTAAAATATGTCAAAAAATTATTTTTCTTTTATTTGATTTTTCAATTATATATGTTATTCTGAACCTAAAAAAAGTGTGAA
>JAPYZP010011412.1:0-11744 GCA_030522985.1 Torymus sinensis
CCATATCTCAAGAAAAAGGGCCCATTGGATGGAAATATCAGCACTGGGCTTCATTTTTAGGTACCAGAAATCGACTCTCCAATGCCCGCGAAAATCCGTATCCCGAAGGCCATGGACTCTCCTTGTCAGATCGAACAAAACTTATTTTGTTCGTCATAAAGAATTTCAAGTCCGCAGCCTCTATTTTGTGTTTATAGATTTTCTTTTGCTTTACCCTGGTAGAAATGTTAATCAACGGTTGACAAACCATTTGTCAATTTTGAAATTAAAACGTCAGACCATGATTATGTTAGGGGAGAGCGGGGTAAGTTGACACAATTTTTAGATTTCTTTTTTTAATTAATACTGTAATTATTTTTACTATATCTAATGTATGTTTTTCAAAAGTTCTTATTATGGAGAATGTATAGTGACTTATCATTTCGATCATACGGAACGTCTATAACGCTTTGTTTAATTGTTATAAATGTTTATTTTACTTCGTAAACTGTGTGTCAATTTGCGTGTTTAAAACATTAACTACGTGTTTCTGATCTTTTTACTTTTTATCTAAAGCATCTTAAGAGTTTCTTACAGGAGAATCTGTAATAATGATGGATGTGTCAACATGCCACGACGAAACCAAAACGATATAATTTCATTTATTAAAAATTATTAAATTATGTAAAACAATTAATACATCTTGGAAGGGTCTTCCTCTATAATATAGACTATTAATTATTTGTTTCTATTTTACCTTCATACAATAAATAAACTTTAAACAAAATTTATAAATTTTACTCTGGTTATATAAAAATAAAAAACCTCACATAAATTCTGACTGGCAATAGCTTTAATCTCTCAAACTCTCTCATAATCTTCGTTACTTTACACAGTGTCTATCATGATGACTGAGTCGCGACGCAATGCCGTTTTTACAATAAGTTATCGATAGTGTGTCAACTTATCTACCTGCGCAACGTCACTCTCCCCTACTATTGTTGAAGAAGAATAACTATTTATACATGTGAAAATATTATATTATGATGCTTTAAAAAATAATCATAGTTTTAAATAAGTTTAATTGAGTTTCAATATTAATCTCTTAAGATTAACATCGAACTAATACAAATGCCTCTATATGATTAATTTGCTCACCAACAACGTTAGTTTATTTTTTACCATAAGGTATGAATAAAAGAGGATTTTTAATTTTTGTTTTTTTTTATATATGTATAATCTAATATTTTTCCATCTCGTAAATTTCCTTTGAAATGTATTCAAATTCCATACATCTTCTTCTTTAAAACTTAAAATTATCTTTATTCTTTCATCTGTTATTATGAGGAAATAATATATCATTCACCTAGGGAGTAAAGTAGGTTATTGACTCCCGCGAGGGACTTGCTGCCCTAGTGAAGTGAGGGAAACAACTCGCTGGTGTCAATAATCCTCATTGCTCCCGAATGCAATATACAACTGTTTCGCATACTCGGCGGAATAGTATATTACACACCTAGAGATGAAAAAACTTGGACAGCCCATAGCTCGTGTAAATTGACACCCGAGCCGAAGGCGAGGGTGGCAAATACGAGCTGTGGGCTGGACAATTTTACTCCCGTGGTGCGTATACTATTTTTCGCCATACCCGGGCCGAAAATACCACATTCCCGTTTTTGTGCCGGACGGGAATGTGGCACTTTCGGCCAGGGTATGGTGAAAAGTTATTTATGTTTAAATAACTCTCTTCTCGAAACTGTAACATCTATGCTCGTTTGTTTACTTTGTTCTCGACTTGTCTCGCCTGCGAGTGATTTGCGACTCGAGCGAAGCGAGAGTTGCATGGCAACACTCAGGCGGCGCTAGCTGAGAATAAAGTAGAGAAACCGCATGCGCATGGCAGTTTCTAGAAGGGCGCACGTGTGCGTTTAATTCCCTGTATAGTCAGGGAATTAACACAATACTTTACGCCTGTGCTAAAACAGTCTTTTTATTCATTTTTTCTAGGAAAATATTTGAGTTATTTTCCTGATATTAATGTCATTTATGAAACTTATGAAGTACTTTATTGTACTAAAATTTCAACATCTACATTTATTTTGAGGAAAAGTTATTATCTAAAAAAGACGTTTTCATTTTTGTACGATTATAGAATCAACCGATACTCACGGATCTTTGCACAGTGATTAGTTTTCCTACACATTTTTTTTTTAATTGAATGATAGGTTCATTATCGAATTAAGTTCAAAGTTGTAAAGCACATATAGTAGACAGTATATGTTATAAACAGTAATGCGAAATGACTTTTATTTTTAAGAATGTCGTTGGACGGTCAATGTGTCAGTCTTTTAGACATGTTACAATAATTATATAATGGTTCAAAATTTAAAACATAAATAATTGTTACTATTCCATTTAATTTTAAATTCTTAAATTTGGTGTACCATTATCCATATAAATGCAAAAAGATCTTTCGTTCTGTCACGTCACAAAAAACATTTTCGATGGTTACTTAAATGTTTCTTTATAATAAAATGGATCATATTATTAATAGATCTTTGAAACATAAACGTAGGAATTAAAATATTGAATTTTTAAATTACCATTATTACACTTACGTAAATGAATATATATTTTGTATTGAGTATTTAGCTAATAAATAAAAAACTAATATAATCCATCTGTTACGTTAAGTATTTTTCGTTATACATTCATCAGTCTTGAGATTATCATCTCATGACTGGTCATAGTCACGTTGCATCATTGGTTGTAACCTGTGTGAGATTTTGTAAGAATTAAAGGATGTTTATTGAAGTATAATATTCAAAAACGGTATTATATCATTTATGTCATCAGTGATAACTGTTATGGAATTATTAATTTATGTTTCATGAAGTGCAAGAGAATTGGATTCTTATTTTGATTTTGATGTGTCAGAAATACTGATTCTGTAAAAACCATATTCTTCGTCTTGCAACTTATATATTTTGGACACGGATCTCAATTTCCTTCCAAGACTAATCTTTCCATAAGCGGTGATTTTTTTCTTACAATAAAATTTATTTCTTTTTAAAGCCTGTGCACACTGATATAAGATTAACAAAATTATTTTTCCACGAAATGATTTTTCTTTTCTTTTCTCACAGGAAAAAAAAACATGACTCATTGGAATAATATTATTAGATGTTTTTTAATATTAAAGGAAGAATCGTTTTTTTTCTAATCCAAGTTGTTATGAAGGTATTTTCAGTTTCGCTAATTGTTTTTTCCACCATATATCGGATATTCTGCAAATACTATCCAAGAACCGTCATAGTTCCGTTATTAACAGTCAGGCTTCAGAAGCGAAATCGGCGGCATTTTTAAACTTTTTTTTTCACTAATAATTTATGGATTCTGAATATGAGTATAGAGAAATTGGGGGTAAAATTTACTCTGATTTTTGTCATATTTTTTATGGCTTGTAACTTTGCGTTGAAAAAAAAATCTTTTTGCGCGGCATTCGAAAGGTAGAGATTTCTTATAGCTTCAGATATCCAATTTAGCCATAAGAAGACACCAAAATGTATACGCAAATACCTTAATTCAAAGATTTTGATGATTTTTGCTAATTACTTCCTCCAAGAGGAAGGGATTTGTAATGGTGAAATAATTTTTGAAAATACATCTTCTCAGTCTCATATAATCAGAAATTATTCGTCTCACAGCTTGCTTAACAAAATCAGCTAGGTATCCTAGAATTGCGAAACGTTCTAGATTTTTTTAACTCATGTAATTGTTTATTACGTCCTTACGCTCGGGATACAAGCTTCACACTCGTTAAAAGAAACACTCGCTTCTCGGATTAGCTGCACAATATACTATTTTTTTTTTAAATTTCAGTCATACTTCAGCAAAGTAAATATTATTCCTCAAGAGGATCACAATAAAGGGGTCGAAACGTCTATATTTTTTCAACAAACTAAGTGCTTTCATTGTTAAATACCTACCTACTAGACACTACGGCCAGTAAATTCAAGAAAATATAATTATCATCATTCACTGGCAGTTTAATAAAAAATAAATTGTGATTCAGCAAACTTTACTCGAATATCAAAGTACAATATTAAATATTAATGCATTATAAATACAATATATAACTTTTTATTTAGAGTAGTTTGTAACAAAAAATCTTTGTTTTCTTGGGATAGGTGTCTGGTGATATTTATGCATACATTTTTTGGTCTTCATACCTTCTTACCTGAATCTATCAACAATACTTTTTACAAATTCTCTTAAAATAATATTTGTCGGACAAGAGTCCCGTATGAAAAAAGTCTGCAGAATTTCCCGCAGAATTTTTTGCAGACATTTCTGCAAGATATTCCGTAGAAGTGTCTGCAAAAATTTTCTACAAACATTTCGCCCACAGGAAACTTCTGCAGAAATTTGTGCAAAAAATTTTAAGAGATTTGTCATACAATTTTTGCAAAATAGTCATGCAGAAAATGTTGCAGAAACCCTTGCAGAAAATTAAAAACAAAATTTTGCACAAGATTTTGAACCTAAATACCAAGGTCCATTGCTGTTTGCGCGGTTGAACCACTTATTTCCAAACAATTTTCCGATGCCAAGGACGCGTAAGTGCATGTTTTCAGGAGGATACGAGTGACATACTCGTGCAAACCCCTTTCCTACGTGGACGTGTTCTTCTTTTTGGAAGCAGTAAGAACATCGATAAGCACCATTATACTGCTTGACGTTTTGAATAAGCGGCCTGGCTACCCAATCAACTGTACAGAGAATCGCGTGTACCTTAATGTTGACCGGTTCTGCATGATATAACGTTGTTGTATCAAAACCCTTTTCAGCTAATTTGATGACTTCTTTCACAAATGGTTCAAGAAATACGTTCACATCTGGTTTTGTAACGCCATAAGAAAATCCACAATGAATAATATTTTTCTTCTAATTCTACAAGGTAATTCGTTAAGGGGTAACACCAATCTAGCGGTCGGAAATTGTATGATTGAGGAAAGTAGGCCTAATTTGTATGATTTTTTACAAGAGTACAAATGAAGGGATCAAATTTCTTTTTTTAGAGGCTTTATTATACATATATTGAAGTATAAAAATCATTTTTTTGCATCTGAAAACAAAATGGCGGCTCTGCAGCTAATCTCCTGAAATGACTTTTTTGTAATTTCCAAACGGGGGGAAGGATTTCTTCGAAAGTATGAGACATGGAACAAAAAACCAAAGAAATTCTTAATTTGTATAATATTAACTTTGGTAGTACGTAGGGGTTTTTTTATTTCAATTTTTGTAAAAATGACGTACTTCTATAAAAAAGTGGATTTTTTCCCGAAAAAAAAGACGTAAATTGTTTATAAAGAAAAGTTTTTATTCAATCAAAAAACGGCTACGTACTAGCTTAGACAATGTATTTATGAAGCTACTGTTAACATTTGAATCCAATCCATGCAAAAGTTTACGTGTAATCTATCCTGTCAGATTAAAAAAAAAATTTTTACATGCACTTAAATCATCGATATTTTTTGTTTACCTCTAATCTGCGATTCCTGCACCATACCTTTTAAACATTATTTTACACTGTAGCACTAATTGCATATTATTTTTATAACCCTAAAGTATTGTTTAAGCCGAAAAAAAAATCGATTTTTTTAAAATTCTAGAGTGGGGCAACGGCCACATACTAAATTGTGAAGATTTGCAGAGATTATCGCAATCTGTATTGCATGTCACAGATATGTCATTGTCTTTTATTACATTATGTCCCGTAACTGTTTGTAAACGTTACCGTGTACAATATCACTCTCTTCAGCATTAATTCTACCAAAATGAACATAGATTTTACTATTTAATAAATTGATGAGTTGTTCGTCTAAAGGTAAATACAGAAAAAAGAAAAAAAAGCTTTCGTCTTCAAAGTTTAAAATTAAGGAACATGTTTTACAGTAAAAATATTCAACAGCCTTTCGATACTGGAAAAATTTTAAAAATCGATACTTAGATTGCAACTCTACGTGTGGAAGATGCCAATCTACGAGATCTAGAATATGTTGCAAATTTTTATCCGTTAAACAATGACGTAATGCAAGTGTTATTGTTTCGAACTCCTTTTGTAAAAAGAAAGCGAGAATCCGAGAGTTGATTTAGATAGATATTAAAATCAAAATCAAAAATACTTGACTCTCAAAGCACGACGTACTTTGTACGTTTGTGGCTGTGAAGCCCCCAGCTAGGGTATAA
This sequence comes from Torymus sinensis, assembly GCA_030522985.1. Classification (NCBI taxonomy): domain Eukaryota; kingdom Metazoa; phylum Arthropoda; class Insecta; order Hymenoptera; family Torymidae; genus Torymus; species Torymus sinensis. Next base: position 6,232 of record JAPYZP010011412.1, read on the forward strand.
CCTGAGGCTGTTAGATCCCGTTTTGAGAATAAAGCTCAAGTTTTGAGGATCCAGCGCGCACGAGTAATGTAGATTAGTCGGGGCCGTTTTGGCTAGAAACAAATGAGAGCTTGCGGCGGCGGCTATCGAATCGATGAGTGACAAGCTCAAGCGGCTCAACGACGCCCGCTAACCAGCGAACTGAAAACACCCTGTACATCTTTAATAAAATTTCTACTTTTTCCTTTACCCTTCGTCTACTCATTTACACACAAATTAAATACTTAATAATCGCAATTCATTAATTAATCTTGAACAAATGCATATGTGACATGTACCATTGTCTATTTGACTTTATTACGACATTTATTGCTGTATTCGATTCTTTTAACCACTCACTTCAGTCCAGCCGCAAATATAGCCAAACCACTACTTAAATTTCCGCTAAACATTTCCCTCGGCGCGCATCGCGCGTGGGCACCCGTAACAGTAAAAATTGCGCGCGGATTCGACCGTAAATACTTCGCTGATTCCTCGAGTGTGCGCGCGCGCGTGCGCCTCCCCCCATTCCTTTTTTCCTTTCGACGTCGTCCAGGTCGTTCTCTTTTTCTCCCCCTCTAAAGAGCCCTGAGCGCGCGCCCGCGCTTTGCTCGCCTCAAGAGTTGGCTGGCTGAATTCCAAAAGACGGGCAAACCGAAACAAGTGTGCAGCGTGGAGCTACCTCTCTCTGGGCTCCCGCTCTCTCTCTCTCTCTCTCTCTCTCTCCCACCTCTCTCACACAAATAAGCCACACACACGCCTATATGACGGGAGCGGCCATAAAGGTCCTCTCGCTTTAAAATTGTTCCCTCGCTCGCCGGAGGTTTATTAGCCCCACGCTCGCTCGCTCCCTTGCCCCAGCGAACAACAAGCCGTGATTTGTGGCCGCAGCGTCTGTTTTCTTGCGATACCTCGCGAGCATGAGCGCACGCGCGCATGCAAATGCTTTATTTTCAATGAGTTTGTTATTTCAAAATGGGGGGGGGATGAGTCAGGAGCCGATCGATGCAGGCGCTTTGCATTGATAAAAGAATTTGCGAACCGCGTGGAAAATTAATGGGCTGTTTACGGCTTCGCGCTGACTGCGGGAATTTTTCAAAACAAAGCAGTTTATTGTAGAAACCGTAGGGAGGGGGAATGAGGTGCGAGGGCCTGTCGATACTCCGATGGATATTGCGAAGTTGCTGGCGCTGCTGTAGAGATGCGACGTGCGGTGTATTATTACGTTGACGATGAAGGAAGAAATAGAGAGGAGAAGAGAGAGCGAGAGAGAGAGGGAGAGAGAGAGAGAAGAGACGCTGATAAAAGTTTTTAAGTGGTTTTTCGTTATTGGGTCAGGATGTTAGTGGAGTTTATATCGACGTTCGAACTCCCACATGAAATGTCTTTTTCTTAGCGAGGTGTGAGTATAGTTTATGGATATTTTGGAGAAAAAGTCAAGGATTATAATTTTGCAACTGTGTCGTTGATTTCCTATCGTTTTTGTTTACTATCTTAGCTATGCTGAAATAAAACATAGATAAATGTAAATTTTGTTATTATACCCCAACAATTTTTATAGAGCTTACTTTTATAACAGTTAAGGAATTTATGTCTTATAGAGACACAGGTTCAAATACTTGATAGTTCAGAATCTGAAACCGTAGACCTAAATTTTCCACAAATGAATGTCCAACATTTATCAATGTCGATCATAAAACTTATTCTTTCTGCTCGTTTTAGAAATTCACAATATAAATCTGCCATAGACTGATAAGAAAGTTACGGTGTATTGATTATTCATGTATCAATACTAAAACCAAAAATAAGTTTGATCCTCAATCAATAAAATAATAATAACTAGAATAAGCCATATATTAATAATACATGAATTGTAAATATTATGAAATAATTTAAAATATGTTTCATAATGCAAAAGCATTCCCTTTTTTTTCATTTTACCTAAAGCGCGATAATACATAACTTGCGTTGAAAAGTCAATTTAACCAACGGAACTTACAATTGATAAAGTTTTAATTAAAACCTTTGCAGCTCTGACATTTTTACACCATTAATCGCGTGTTCATTATTCATCAACTTTTTACGAACTCTAATGATGGAGCACAATACAGTGTCGACAGAGTGGAACTTTCGACAAATAATTTCAGTTTAATTGAAACAGATTTCATACCAATCTATTTAACATGACGTTTTTTGAGCGTGTCCAAACACAGCATCAACTGTAATCTGATTATGCGTATCCTGACAAATTATAAACTGGAAAATTTATAATTGTGAATTATTTTGTAAATAACTTTTAAGATGCTTTATTTGCTATATCTACCTGTATGATGAGAGTTATGTGTATTGAATAATAATTTCAAGTTATATTATTGATTAAAAGATTATATTCGTTATCTACTCTCTAACTTTGTATCAGAACGTATGTTCTAATTCAAATTTAGAGAGTAATAATTGCAGTGATTTATTAATAATTGTTTTTAGTGACAATATCTAGTTTCTAGAATATCGAAATTTTGAGAAAAAGGTTATGTCAGTCATGTTAAATACATTTTATTTATAACACATTGACTATCTCTATCATTTTAAATAAATAAATCACATTACAACTATGTTTTTTTTTATATTTTAGGTAACCTCTTCATTTAGCACTGCTTTGACTAGGGAGGTCGGTGATGAGCCACCTTAAAGGAATTAGGAATATATTTTTAGTGAAGTGGCGAAAAGCATGATTATAGAGTTTAGTGGAGGCAAGTTCTTTAGATATAGTTAACTTTTTTGTTAGTTTCGTACAAATTTCCCCCTCTCTCTCTCTCTCTCTCTCTCTCTGTCTCTCTCTATCTCTGTTCTTGATTTTTTGTTCAGAGCTTGGATGATATTTAATCTAATAAACTCTCTCTCTCTCGCTCTCTATCTCCCTCTCCCTCTTTCCCTCTCTCTCCCTCTTTCTCTCTCTCTCCCTCTTTCTCTCTCTCTCCCTCCCTCTCTCTCTCCCTCCCTCTCTCTCCCTCCCTCTCTCTCTCTCTCAGGAGCCCCTGCTAACCGCGCTTGCTTCCGTGCTCTTCGCTCTCAAGCCTGCAATTCACTGGACAGTGCCAAAAATAGGAACATTCCCTCCCGTCTCGCCGATGCCCCGTCTGCCAACGCGAAGTGGCTTAAACTTCGAGGAATGCGTGTCACCAAATCCAGCCTGCCGTGCTCGAAAAATTTCCAGCTTGAGCCCTAAACGCCCACTACGCTGCCACTGTGAACCGCTACCCCCATGCAACCGAGCATGACTTCGAGCTCATCGCTAACCAACACACTCTTCTGCCTTCGTCCTTTCTCTAATCGAGAAGTAGCTGAAGCTCTTCAGCGATTCACCTCTAAATCTATGGACCACACTGGTCTCTCTGTGCCCATGTTAAAGCTTATCATGTCTCACTCGCTCATGCACATTACCAACCTGCTCAAAACTTCTGTTGGAAGTGCTTCATTTCTAATAAATTGGAAAAGACCAATCATTAAGGCGCTCGCAAAAACCAAGATGATGACCCAGCTCTCCAATACTCGGCCCATTGCCCAGGTACCTGAGCTTTCAAAAGTACTTGAGAGGCTGGTTTACAACCAACTTCAGGAATACCTAGAGGTAAACCGCTTACTTCACCCGCGCCAAGCCGGTTTTCGCCATGGGTACAGCTCATAGACAGCATGCACTTCTTGGAGTCTTCGACGATATCCTCCACGCCATCGATGAACGTATACTCACCTTCCCCATTTTATTTGATTTCTCTCAAGCCTTCGACTCAATACCGCCCTTCTAGCTAAACTCCGAGCAATTAATTTATCCACTTACGCCCTCCGATGGTTTTTTACCTACCTCGCTGACAGGCTCCAAGCCGTCATCGATTCTGGCGGAAAAATCTCTGACTGGCTTCGTGCCTCGTCTGGAGTTCCTCAAAGAAGTGTCCTCGGACCTCTACTTTTCGCTATCTACATCAATGACCACCCGGCAGTGGTTCGATTCTCCAAGATTATGATTTTCGCCGACGACGCACAGCTCTACCATCACTTTTTTCCGAATGACTTCCATCGATCACTCGCACGCGTTAATCGAGACGCCCAAGCGGTCGCCGATTGGGCCCGCACCAACGGCCTAATCTTAAACTCGAGCAAAACCAAAATCTTAATACTTGGTAGCGTACTCTACACCCACGAGCTCGACCTGGAAACCCTGCCCAGGGTGGTCATTGATGGTCAGGCCTTTCCGTAAGTCACCGAGGCTCGGAGCCTTGGAGTGGCCTTCTGCAACTCACTCAACTGGTCACGGGCAAAGTATTTATCACCCCGACATACGGAGGCATATAAGCACTCGTTTGCCCTGGAAGCCGTGGACCTACTCAACTCCATCCATTTTACAGATTTTGCCCCCTCACGTATCACGTTATTCAAACTGACGCTACGCGATGCCCTTTCCTGACGCGACATGGCCAACTGGAACTTGCGTGTTCTAAATGAGGGTCTCCAGACTCGCCTGCGCTACCCCCTGCCACCACCGCTAGCAGCTCCGAGGCCTCGCCTCTGACTGTACGGCCAAATAATTGCGTGCGCTATCATCGCTCATCCCTATTTTTCAACTCATCTGCTTACACATTATCATTTTAACTCATTCTCTAACCTACCTATCCCCCTTTTCAATCTCATCTTTTCCTCCGCATATATCATTTCTCACCCCCCGTTATCGCCCAGTTCATGCTCACTGCAGCTCATCAACCACCCGCGCCTTTACTTCTACTTTACTCGTTTCATCTACATTCATTTTCATCTACGCTTAATCTATTTTTGTTCGCGCCTATTCTTTCCACATTTTTATAATTCTATTTTTTTGTTACTGCCCTACTTTGTTTTTATTTCCACAATTTATAATTTTGTTATTCTGTATTATTTACTTTTATTTCATATGTATTTTATGTTTACGTTACCTTATGTATTCTTTGTATTTGCACTACCAGCTGTGTAGTAGTGTGTGATGGTGCGCATACGCACTAACTGTTCCCGCGCTCGTATTTTTGTGAAGTGGCGCCGGATGCCGTTTCGTCACCGCGCAACACATATCTATTCTGCGCATCGCTCACGGAGTCACGCTTCTCATAATCCGACACCCGGATCTTCGTTACATAAATCGTAAATATTGTACAACTTATAATATTGATAGCAACCTTTGATTTTAAATATCATAGGTTTTTAATTACCATCATCATAATTTAAATAGATCATGGCTGGTGTTTCGCTGCAGGTAATCTTCTAACCTAACCTCCTTCATCAGGTGAACTCATTTCATCTTCCTTTATATTTACGCTAGGTATATTAAAAAAATACAAATCCGCACCATCATTTCCTATACATTTATTATTAATTTTTATGAAGTTGAAAACCAGAATCTATTGTTTATAATGGTTTTATGTTTAGGAGTACGAGGAGACATTGGCGGCTGAAAACAACGGAGCATTCGAGAA
>JAPYZP010011420.1:0-12859 GCA_030522985.1 Torymus sinensis
GCGCATGCGCGTCGCAGTTTCAGGCGGGAGCGAATGTGGCACTTTCGGCCGAGAGAGCAGGGTGGGAAGACAACACTTTCCGACAGGGTATGAGAAAAAGATACTTTTTGGCCCGTCGAGCAAAGATGTATTTTTTTTTCTGTGGGACACATTAGAATCTCTTTTTAGGCCGATAAACGGTGAAAATCGTGCATGTTTTACAAAAAATCATATATAGCTTGAATTTGAGATAATTTTTCTATATAAACAAAAATAATTGAAAAAATTGAAGAGTGGAGTGTCCAAGCGAATTTCATAAACTTAGTTATCTTATCACCAAGAAAGCAGCAAACACTCGACCCTGCCAACTTAACGCATCCGATAATAATATCGACATCGAAGAAAAGCTTCAGCATCACGGGGCAGCCTAATACGTAATTCTGCAGGAGAAATGATCGAGATGGAGCGAGTAAGTGAGAGGAATACAGAGAGAGAACGAGAGAGAGAGAGAGAGAGAGAGAGAGAGAGAGAGAGAGAGAGAGAGAGAGAGGAGAGGGAGAGAGAGGAAGCGAGTCGACGGGCGCGACAAAGAGCGCTACTGACGTTACAAAGAGCGCCTCACAGTGAAGTTAATTAAACGTCTCAATAGCAGACGTCCGCCCAGGGGTGATTAGGTATGCCGGGACTGAGGCGTGGCTGCTGCCACTGCCTCTGCTGCCGGTGGCCATTGTAAAGCCTGGACGCCCTTTCTCTCTCTCTCTTTCTCCCCCACCTTCTCTCTCTCACTCTCTCTCACTTGTAAGCTTTAGAGCCGCGTGCGCGGGAGGAAGAGAAAGGGGAGTTTAAACCAGCGAGACAGGATTATGGAGAGAAGCGCGGGGCAAACAATGCAGGTGACAGCTCGTACACCCCGCGGGCCTTGATCGCCATCGTCGCCGACAACGGCGACGACGCGCTCGTCGTACATAGTTCCCCTGGATGCCGTTCCTGTGTGCGCGCTCTCTTTCTCTCTTTCTTCTTCTACTCTTGTCGTCTTTTTTCTTTTCTTTCCTTGTTTTGTATTTGCATCTTTATTATAGCTCTGTGTTGAGAGCAAGGCATGTATTGTTTTCATTACACAAAAATTGCGCAGCATCGCGAATGATAATTAAGATATGCTTTGTGCAGCCTTGCGTTATTTTAGTTTTTTATAATAATGGTAGAGGTATAAAAAAATTGTTCTAACCTGTTGAAGTTTTAGGAATACCAATTAATACGGCGCTGATACTGAAATGCATTATATATGAATTCAAAGAATTATGATTTATGGCAATACTATATAGTCTGCTTCCAGTAATCATGCTTACTATCCATAAATAAATATGAATCAATGTCATAAATCAATCAGTCGTTAATTTACTATCAGTCACCCTATCTCAACGACGATGCGTCATTTTGCTATCCTCTCTGGGCAATAAAAGTATGATTTATAGGTTGATGAATTCTGTGGTTCAACTTAACTAGTATTTTTCAAACAGTGGCAGCAAATTCATTGGGTAAAATTTTACATATTGGGATTATTTAGATATTCTTGTAACAATAAAGCAAATAAAACCTATGAACTATTTGTGATTGACAATTGATACAGTGATATATAAAAATAACATAGTATGAATTAGTTGCGGATTCTCTTGCAAAATGAAGGGTTCAGGTCAGTTTTCTGAATACAATAATTTTAACATCTAAAGATTTTTTAATAAGGCTAAACTGTTTGACGATTGTTACATGTACGTTTTAGATATATACTTACGAAATATTGTTCTTTAATGTGAAAGCTCAACGTGATTTTCTACACATTAAAGTTTTTTAAAAAAATAATGTCGAATGATTGATGGAATAAAATATTTATGTGCTCGTGTAAGCATAATATCTTGTGCTCTCGAGAGCTGCCAATCTTCCCCTCTATGCACTTCTTTCCATTTCCTTTCTCGGCAACAGTCGTATCAGCCTAGAGGTGCGTCGCTGACGGCGGGCTTGGGACACGCGAGTGCAAAATTGCTTAAATGGAAACGAGCATGTCATTCTCACTCGGTCGGACTGTCAGTCGTGCACATAACAGGGAGTGTATAGCGGCGGAGCCAGCCTTATGCTCCGCTATACAGCTCTTCCCCTTATTACTTCGCTTGACGCGTCGCATCGCGACTTCGTGCAACTGTATGAGCTCGACTGGCGTTGACGCCCGACGCTACATATCCCTGTATACATACGCGCTCGCGGCTGAATTTCTGTCGAGCCCTGTGAAGGTCGAGGGATGTAAACCTATCGGATCGCTCAGCAATCGATTTTCTTCCAGCCCACGTGACATGTTCCTTTTGAAGGATGATGATTGACCGTTCGATTTGGACCAAGTCTATCAAGCAAGCCCCAATAATATGAGCTGCCATCGAAAATATGTATTATAGTTGGTTTTTAATTCTAAGCACCCGATAAATATTGCAAGTGACGCCCTCAAATATTATTCATAATTCTTTCCAACGGCAGTTCCACGTATAATCTCCGCTGGTACTTATATAAAATCTCATATATAAGATCTAATCCGGGCTTTTGAGAAAGGTACTTAATTTTATGTAAGATCTCACTTTTACGTAAGCTTTTGTACGAGATTGAGCCCGCGAGGGGTGCCTTTTGTATAAGAATACAAAGCTGATTCAAGTAAATATTATTGATAAAATATAAAATATTAGAGACCGTTATGTTAGTGTGTATGTGTGTGTGGCATATTACCGGCTATATTAAAAAAATAATTTTTCGTAAAGCAGATTTTACGCACACTATTGCAAAATAGCTTATTTTTCTAAATTAAGTCAAGTTCTGTTTTAAAGTTCTAAATACTGTCGATGTATATAAACTATTCTTTTAAAATCATTCAAATAGCACTATAGTTTATGATAAACGCTATTCTACTTCATAATACAAAGAATATTTAAGTTTGATCTAACAATTCTTACTCTGACGAGGTTGAAAACAGTAAGTATAGACTAAATTCTGCACTCATAATGATAATACTAGAATGACTTACAAAAATCCTATACCTATACCTGTATCTATACCTGTTAACTTAGCATTACAATGATAATCAATATGTAGCTCACTGTAAAACCAAATATTCTCAATGTACTTGAATTAGCTTCAAGATAATACTCGCAAGAATGGCAGTATAATATATTGTTTGTAATTCAATTTTTTATGATGCTAACTTATACTTTCATGAAATTGATATTTTAATAAGATTACTGACATTCTGGAAGGAGAGCTGAACACAACTTCCATGAATAACTATATTAAATCTGCATAATCATGTACGTGCGTTAATTTATTTTTATTGAGCAATTTTTTTTTTTAATTTTTCATAAATATCCATACTGCGAGAAAAGTTGCTACTAAAACTACTAATTTAAAAAGGCCATTATCATCCATCATCTTAACTACAAAGGTAATTCCGATGATTAATGAAATTATACCCATAGTGAGTTCCTAATCTGGTTCTCGAAACAGCTCTCCCCGTCTTCCCGTAATATACGAAATTTGAATCGCGTTTTGTTGGAATATAACGAATTAATCTCTATTTAATTATGTTCCACGGCTCGGCGATATCCATCAAGCGCGCGCGCGTGAAAACAAAAGAAGACAAACGACGTCCGCCGGCTGTCAGATTTAACGTCCCCCTGTCTGTATTTTCGAAACGGCGCGCGGCAGCGCGCATACACACCCAGCGCGTATATATATGTGCGCACGCACAATAATAATGGAAATCGTCGGCCTCAACAGGTCACTCCTAATTTATATCATTCCGGACAAAGCTTCTATAAAGCTAAACTTTCCTCGCTTCGCCGCACAGACTTAATGTAATATTTCGAGCAGGAGAGAGAGAGGGAGAGAGTAACCCTAACTAATTCCACACTCGGGGCCGGGCAGCGCGACAAGAATGCGTAAACAGGAACAAACCATATAGCGGCCGCGGAGCATAATTATTTTTCACGAAAGGGGCGTTTTTTGGTAAATTCAGTCATGCTCGGTTAGAGAGCCACACGCTGCCTACCGCTTACGCGCATACGGGATGAAGCGAAATTCTCATGCATCATGAAAGCGCCGGTCATTTTTCACGCGAGCGCACCTTTCGGAAGCAGAAGGAGCGAGAAGAGAAGCGGAGACACACAGAAGGACCCTTCCCTCGCCTCTCTCTCTCTCTTCCCCCTTTCGCGCTCGCGCGCTTTATTTACGTATGCAAGCGCCGTGCGTTTTCATTGACCATGTGTGTGTGTGTGCGCGTCGTCTTATCCGCAAGGAATCTGGCATACGCTAATGATCGTGCGCGCGCGCTTGGCGCGGCGCTTCTGAAAACCGGATGTCACGGTGCGGCGCGCGCGGAAGGGTTACCCACTGTGAGCGCGGGCCTGTTTTCATGCAAATGCAAATGCGTGTATGTACGCTGTACGTCCCATTGAGCGTGCCGGTGGTGGCGGCGGTGACGACGTTTTCAAGCGACATGTACACCAAGAGAGGAGGGGGGAGCAAGCTTTTCACGCGCAAGCGACGACGCAGCGGATGTATGAGCCGGAACACGTCCGTTTGTCGGATAGATGTGCGTGCATTGTGCAAGTACTTTTCGGCCATTCGGAACGAGTCAATTTACCATGATAATACGCACTTGTGTGCGCGCGCGAGCGGAGAAGACTCGAGGGGATATATATACAGTGGGCCGCTGTTTTCTGTCGCTCTATACGCTCGTTCTATGTTTCTATTGCTCTCTCTCCCTCCCCCCCCCCCCTCTCTCTCTCTCTCTCTCTCGCCGACGAGTGATGCGTGCGGTTATTTTCGACGGCTTGTGGTACTATTTTGTGTCTATTCGAGATAAGAGGTGCTATTGTTGGAAATCATTTGAATGTATTTAGCGTTCTAGACGGGCTGAACAATGATTGCTTTGGAATTGCTCGATTGTCGGTCTGTTTAGTCTCTAGAGTAATTAGTCTAATTCAATTTGGATATATCAGATCGAATCAACGTACTAAAACATTTCACCTGATATATTATTTTTAGTAGACATTTATCCGAAACATTTTGTAACCCTTAATAAATATTATTTCGAATTGTATAAGTAGCACTGGAAAAGGAGCATATTACTATATTACCATAAAATACCGTATACAAAATACTATAATTTGCGACGGGATATACTTTTTATAAAGGTAAAATCAAAACCACTCGAGCTTGGATGTTCCAAGACTCTTTTAAATAAACAGCGGTGTCAGTTTGTCAGTGGCCGAGACAGAACTATAAATATCTTTTGATTTACCAATCCAACACTCTACCAACTGAGCAATCGTCTCTGCGATAGTTCAACATGATTGAACCTCGGTGTGAAATGAAGACTATAAATATGTTGACTAACTGAAAATACCATGACTCAGTCTTGAATGTGACTTGTACAAGGCACTTTTTCAGAAAGTCACGTATACCAGTACAGATGGCAATCCATCAACGAATAAAAAAATGCGCAAAAGCAAGACAGGCCTGAAACTCCATTAAAATGTACGCGACGGCGTCCTATAAAAGCGTCCAACGAACATGCGCTCTCGGGATCCTTCGCGGCCTAGACGAATGTCCACTCGTCGTCGTTAAAGCCAGATTTGCCCCCAACTTACTGACTCGTCTCTGTATTTTTAACTTTCCAGCGAGCGTAGGAGCGCACGAAAGTGGCACGTGAGCTGCACCTTACCGAAATTCGCGCGGCGATTGATTCCCGAGGCATGTTTAAGCGCCATTCCCATTCGGCCGTCGGGCGTCCGAAGCAGCGACGAGGACTGACATATCCCCCGTAACAAGAGCTCCCTCGGTTGTAGTGGCGAGGACAAAACAGGAAGAGGGCATCATCAGGTATGCGCGACCACTCGCCCGGTACTTCGTGTTTATACATGTATGTATAGAAGTGGGCTTAAACGGGTGCGTTTAAACGCGCAAAGAATGGCTTGTTGAGCGAGCGCGCGCGCGCATGCGCATGCTCAGGTAGACGCGAGCGATAGCGAGATGTGTGGAAGCGGATGCAGTGGCTCACGCGATAAACATCTCTTTTACCCTTTTGGGTCCTACGTGTATGTGTGCACGCGTAAAGAACTTTGTTGTTCGGGCCGAGCGCACGGCTACGGACTTTTTGTCTCGGTCGTTTCTTCTTTAGTTCCCAGATGTACTTTCTACGTGCCCCGTCCGTGCACAATGTGTAATTTTGACATAGCTGTAAAATAATCACTATAAACGTCCACAAGGTATTATTGTAATACTGTCTTTATCAAATATTTCTAAATATTCGCCGTCAAGCTCGCCGTCAAGTTTTTTCAACTACGACGACTAATAAACAATAGAATAATTAATTATGGATGTCGATTTTGGTACCACTGTTTGTCAAAGAAAATAGACTCTATAAAACAGAATTTAAAGATCGAAATAATTTGTATTTTGAAATCTGTAATAGTATTATTATACAGTAGAGAAGTGAAACATTAATTTGATGACAGTGCCTCCATGTTCATTATTCTTTTGGATCAGATCATTTCTTTCACACACGCACACATAAGCGCACACACAATTTGTTTTGCCAAAAAATCAAATAATACTAGTGATTCCTCTCTAAACGTCCCTATTTCTTCTGACCTCAGCTTTTTTGTCGACTGCTACGGTCGATAGGCAACAAGTCTCCCGAAGTGTGTGCAGCAGAGAAAAGTTGAACACGGCGAGACTTGACGACGACGTGTATCCGCTGTAGTAATCGTGCGGGAAAGTCCACATCATTAGCGGCTATAAGGCCTCAAAGAGTAAAGAGAAAGAAAATGAGAGAGACGTCACGTTTCCGCTCGGCGGCTCATTTTAACCGGAAGAAGACGATGGGCGGCCACGTGTAAGTTTATGCTTCGCCTTCCTGCACCCCGTAAATATGCGAACCTGATTTCACGGACAAGATAGCGTGTATAACGTGTAGAAGAAGGGTATGACTCAGCAGATTTTCTGATTCTCGTCCATAGCGCTAATCTTCCACGTCGATCGCGTGTAAGTATTATAAGCGATTTCGGTTTTCTACATGACGTTGTGCATTGCGGTGTAAGAGTCTGTCATCCTCAAGTTACTTCACATGCCTGTATAGGAAGTGTAACTTTTGTCAGTGTAGAGATAGTAAAAGTGCAGTGTCACATTGTTATAAACAGCCAGCGCACTTATAGTAATTAAACAGATCACAGCAATCAATCATTAGTATCCAAGTAAAATTATTCAACTTATTAATCAATATCTAAAATGGTTTATTCAATGACTGGTTTCTTTCAATCAATATGCAAATCATCATGCTTTCCCTGGGCACAATTTTAATGTAGGGAATTAATCTACTAATTGTTAATTAAAGGCAATAAACGTATGGCTAAGGTGAATTTAAACTGTTATGATAAACTGAATGCAGGGAAAATTAAAAATAGGTAGATATTAAAAGTATCGAAAACAAGTCTCGAAAGAATCGCTCTGAAAAAGTACTGACGCACGCATTATCGAAAAAAGGTAGTATTGGAATGGAAAACACAGAGAGCCGCAGCTCAGTGGACCATCAATCACGCGCACAAGTGAAAATAAAGGCAAAAAGTATATATAATTAATCTTTTTCGTCAAGGTCAGAGAGCTCGTTGCTCGGCGTTTCGCGTGATTAAAGACTCTCCATCTTTAGCATCAATCTATTATAATTGCACTCTTCCAAGTCGAAGAAAAGCCCCCTCGCGCGACGCCTTAATAAACGAGTAGACAAACAGTCGATAAATCATTTCTGTCCCCGACACCAGGTGCCGAGAACTGGCCATCGGCTTTCGGCCCGGATTCGTGTATAATACATCAGGAGAGTCGCTCTGGCAAAGGCGTGAGAGAGCCGCGCGTTTGTTTTCCGAACAAGGGCCAACCGCATGCGGTGAAATGCAAACGACGGCCGTGTGTATAGATTTGACGGGAGAGCGTCTGCCGCGCGCTACGGCCGCGAGCTTTCCCGCTGCCCTTAATATACGACTATTGCAGATTTATGTGGGTGCGCTGTGTCTGAGCCCCTCCTTAAAATACACACGCGCGCGGGGATCATCAATTTCAAGCCGCAAAATGGATGGCCCTACATGCATATATATACACGCTTAAATCTCTTATTTTTCACGCGCTTTTTCCAACGATTCAACTTTCTTCTCCTATAAATATTTCGACGCTTATGTGTCAAGCAATTTTTCCACCCCACGAGACTCGACAACTCACACCAGTATTATACTCCTTCAATTAAGTTAAGCGTTTCTCGAAAGCGCTCTATAGCACTCGAAGGCAGAATCCTCGTAAAGTTCTCGGGCCGTCCGCAGCGCATTACCGCCCCTCTTCCGAACGAGCGAGTGCATTCGAAAATGGATTTCGCTCGAGCGTGCAGAGAGCGCGACGTGGCCGATCGTTTCGCGGCAAATAATTTCCGGCACGATCGTTGCGAGCGGAGGGTCGCGCTGCGAATAGCTGCTTTTATTACCGGCAGTGACAATATTCGAGGACGGGTCTTACACGACGATGAGCCCCCTCTCTCTCTCTCTTTCCTAGTGTTTAATCATAGAGAGCGAGGCGCAAGCGTCACGTCGCAGAGCCATATACAAGCCCCGAGGAGGCCTCCTCTCCGCGCAGAACGGCCTCGTAAACTTAATTGCGGTCGTTCTAACGGTGCGCGCAAGGCTATGAGCGCGCGCTGCCGCGTGCGAGGGCTATCGCGCGCGCGCTGCCGAGAGAACTTGTTATTATCCCCGGGGATAATGTGCAATAAGAGCGCCAATAATTGGCGCGGCGACGCTCGCAAATATAACGTACGGCCGTAATCAGCCGCGATTAACGGTCTCGAATAGCAGTGCCGGTATATACGAGCGTAATCGATTCAGTCACCTTCCCTCCCCGGTGCGTTTCGCCGCTGCTTTTCATCTTTGCATAACCAGTCATTAACGTTTTCTCGATTCGCTCGGCCGTGCGCAAGAACATGCGTCTATATACTTCGCGCGAGAGGAGATGTTGACGAGATTTACAAGTATCGCGTCATATTTGCCGCGCGCATGTAACATCTCGCTCCGTCAGTTTCGCGATCAAGCGTCGCCAGTGCGTTGCTTCGGATGATATTATGTATATGCATCACTGGGATCGTCGCTTTTTCTATCCCCGCCGCGTGTGTGAAACTAGTTGGAGAGGAGATTGCTTTCGAGGGATCTGGATCTGAATCTTGATACGACGGCGGAAGTTGCAAAGTTTGAGATTTATATTACAGCTGAGTATACGCGTTAAATTAGACACGACAGCTGCTGTGATGTATAGTGATAACGACTTGATAAGATTCTTATAGACTTTTCGTTAGTTTTGCTTTTTCTGATTTTGCTTTTTCGAGAGTAATTAATTATAAAATAAATTAACATTTTTATAGTACTTTTAATGAAACACTATGCCGCCTTCGTAAGTTGTACAGCATGACGTGGCCAAAATTTTCAGTCGATTATAATTAAATTGGATTTGTTGCGAAGGTTTCTACCAATGGAGCCGTCTGCGTGTACCCAGCCCCCGATACTCTGCAAAGGGGTAGTAGGCACATGACGCGCCCAATGTGATCAAACAGTGCATTGTGATGCGTACTTACATTCCGTACAGTGAGCGCTTGGCTGCCAACACCATTGGCAAAGCAATCCGCTTAACTCCTTCTCAGTGTGCCATTTTTATAATTTAATACAAATACAGAGTAAAAAATACAATGTTCATTCAGTGATGATTCGGTTCAAACCTGCGACCTCTGGGTTGACATGTGTGCTCGATGTTTACACCAACTGAATGAAATTGTAAAACAAAGAATATCGGAATATTCACTTGTGCTAACTCCAACATTGCGCGCACCTCCTCAAGTACAACGCGATAACACAACGCGTTCTGCCTACGGAAGAGAGCTAAAAGTACCATATTCAAATGTAAAATTTATTTTTTTCCTTTTAATTTTTTTATAGTTTTTTTTTAGATAAATTCTTGGAATTCATAATATTATTTGTATATATCTCGATTTTTACAAGTTAAACTTATATTTTTGTTTGTATATAAATAAATTGTTTTACGGATATGGGTAAGAAAGGACTTTTGGCAGTCTGTTTATAAATTACTATGATGCATTTGTCATTTCTTCTGCAAAACTATACTTTTTATGTACATCAACTTTTACATCTGTTATTCCAATAAGACACGTTCTTATGAAGAAATTATTCAATTTAGCAACAATTTTTGTTATTAATTAATAACAGAATGCTAAAATAAGTTTGAAATGAAATTATGAATAATAATTAATGGTTGTACAATTCACAAACAACCTTCTTTTACGTTTATACTGAATTTCGAATAAAAAATGTTTTGTGTAACGTGTCGTTACCCGAGCGCTTGTCAATTCCGCAAAGGTATACCATATTCACCGATCAACTGTGCGTATTGATTCGAAGAACTCTCAAGTTTTCACGCCGATGCCATCGTCAGAGCGCTTGAAAAGCCTGTTTTCCTTCCTGTTTATATCAGTGACGGCGGGCTTTCGGCGCATGCGTCTTTAATAATGGAAAATTCGTGACAGTGACACGCATAACGTCCAAGTATTTTCTCAAGACGAGCTCTCGGCAATGTTTTTCCTCTTTCCCCTCAAAGTCAAAGGTTTCTCTTTTTCCGAAACTCCTTCTGCTACTCGCCCCCCTTCTCCTGAATAAACACAGCGATGACGGCCCATGGGCAGATGGTCGGGCTAAAGTGGCTTGACAAACAAACGCCAGGTACTTACTTCGATACTGCGAACAGGAGATGAGGGAGATCTCCAAGCTGCTATTCTTTTAAGAAGAATGATCGCAAAAAGATTACAAGTCGAGTTAAGCTTGGACAATGATGTATATAAGAACATTTAATTAAAACTTTATTATTGTAGAACGCTGTAATAGTAAGAATTCTTCGCTAACGTATGTTGGCCAATTTCAATAATATTTAAATTACCTTATTGTTTATATCTTTTACAAATGTTACATAGTAATTACAGAGAATTAATATTAAGATTACTATATTATGGTTTGTGCAATAATTTAATAAGAATACAAAAATTCATTCAATATTAACAATTTCTTTGTTTATACAATAAGGAAATGACTTTTTATTTTAATTTATAGCTACAGATGTGCCATTATGTAATTCATTATTATATTTAAAATATTTTATCAGAAAAATATTTATATATCAATGGAGTCATAAATTTAAAACGAGTGTCTCAAAAATACTTGGTATCATTGAAATATCTGGGCAGATGAATGTCATGTACATGACACACGTAGTTGCTTTGACATTGAAATACTTGAAAGAGGATTTCGGGAAAGACCATTCATGCATAATTTCTACTGTATTTGAGTTTTTATCTACATACACTAAACACAATAAGAAATTTATACAAAATGAATTATTGCGAAAGAAAATTTATGATATTTAATTAACTTTCCAAATTCTGAAAACTAGCAACACTCAATACAAATATGTGTGTGTGAGTGTGTGTGTGTGAAGTGCGTGACCTTTTATGAAGCCATGTTGCTGGTCGGCTAATCGTGCAATAAATTGATATGACAACTCATTAGAAATAAATGCATCAGAAATCTTAGCTGTGCAATTAATAGTGGATATTGGACGATAGTTAGAAATATCGTGCCTGTCTCCACTTTTATAAATAGGTAATATATACGAAAATTTTCACAAGGCAGGGAAACGACCCGTGGAAAGCATTTTATTGAAAAGTGAGAGAATAGGTTGCTCTAGAGCCGACCAGCAACGCTTTACAAAGTAAGGGGGTATATTGTCGGGACCGGCATTGACATTATCTTTCAAATGTAAGATAATAGATCGTAATGAATCTGGAGACGATTTGAGATTAGTAACTGTGTTAATTTCCGATCGATCATAACCTAAAGAGTTAGTATTATTAGAATTATTGTCCCTACTATAAACTGACCCAAAAAGCAAGGAGAAAAGATTCGTCGTTTCTTGATCTGTGGATACACGAGTTCCATTCAAAAAATGTATTACACCGTATACTTCAATCCTTTTTAAGATTCTTAACATGTGCCCAGAAGTGTCGAATATTTCTCTTTGCATCTAACTCAACTTTACATATATAAGTTTTGTATTTAGAACGCGTCGTTTGAACTCGATGTAGTCGGATAGATTTTCAGTCTGTTTCCATCGACAGTGCACTCGCTTTTTATCCTGGATGTTTTTTTATAAGTTCATGATCATACCATATGGGATACGACCCACGACTAGATTTTACCAGAGGCACGTGGTCAGTAACTGCATTATTCAGAATGTTGTAAAAGTTATTAACGTTAGCATCTAAATCCTCATCTAGTAAAACGGAGTCCCAGTTTGTATTACAAAGTTCACTGACTATTGTATCGTAGTTAGCGGCAGAGTAGTTTCGCTTAAATGTTGTGGAGGAGATGATAGAATCATGTTGCAAATTAATATTACAGAAATGGGACGTGTGGCGAGAGTCAGTGGGAAATAGTTGTTCTTGCAGGTCAATCGAAGATATCAGATCCGGAGGCGCAAATAACAAATCAAACGCATATCCTTTTTTAGCACATATTGGAAGAAATTGCTGAAGACCCAATGAAGAGTAGGTAGTGTAGATGGTAACAGCGCTGGACCGTTCATTAGGGTCGATATATTCAACTGGCTTGTAGTGGAGCGGGTTTGTTTTCCACTGAACGTACGGTAGATTATAGTCTCCAATAAAAATAAATTGATGGTCCGGAAATTTGTTGGAAAT
>JAPYZP010011443.1:0-11808 GCA_030522985.1 Torymus sinensis
CCGATATGCGAAAGAGAGACGCGCGCACAAGGAGATAAATGCGGCGATGGCAAAAGAAACGAGCGGATGAATGAATAACGAGGCGAGGAGCGACGATCGTGTGTATATTACAGTCAAAGCGGCGCAGCTGCCGGAGAAAGAAAAGGAGAGACGCGAGCAAAGTTTTTGATGCGCATTTCAGATATAGCGCGAGAGAGACGAGCAAGAAGAAGTGGCACGCGGAGATAAAAAAAATTTGAAATTATATGCGGGATCGACGTGATATCTTGCTGTAGTCGTCGTCGTTGTTGTTGCGTCCAGCAGCGCTCTTGCATGATTTGTCGTATACTAACACGCCGACTGGAATTCGTGTGGGTGTGACTTGTAGTTTAAGCAATGATGCAGCTTTAATTTATTTGTTCCTTTATGTATGCATTTGTGCGGAAGGACATTGACCCCCACCGTTGATGATTATTTGCAAATTATATTTTATTAAATATAAAAAAAGTAAACACCCTGGGGAAACTTTTTTTTATAAAAATATAATATTATATTGTTAAATCATATAATTATTAAAATTATTAATTTAGTTATATAATTATAATGGTTTCATCGGACTTTGTTATTACCGCGAATTCGAGCATTCTATTTGGGTGCAATTCGCAGGGGGGCCATGACCTTAGCTACAACGCCACACCGATATTCGAATCCGAATGAGATTCTGTCGGTCCGTTGAACCCCGCGTGTACAGCGAATATAAAACGTTCCGAATACAAGAAGAGCAGCGCATGAGACTTCATCCGAGTGCCTGCGGAAGCTGGCCGACGACTGGCCGTTAAAGTTCAACCTGAAGACTTACAAGTATATCGACTGGGGACATAAAATTTCAAGCCGATGAGCGGAGAAGTCAGCAAGCGACGCAAGGAACATACAACTTCTCCGCAAACAAGTCTTATCACGTGTAAATAATCCTCGTCGAACGTCGAGTGGTTGGTATATATGAAGTGGGCACTGACCACACAAAAATCATGCGCCTTTTCAATTGGAAAATTTTAAATAAAAAAAATTTCATCATAACTTCCAAATTATTTTTTCATCTACCCGTCAATAAAAATATACTCCGACCGCCATTCACCCCATTCATCCGCCTCGTTTAACCATCCCAATGCTAATTACCGGAATACATTTCGAAAATCGCTCGGAGAAAAACGCCGCGGCATAATGTGTCATTCAGAAACCCTGAGCAAACCTACCTTCCGAATTATTCGACCGAGCGGTCTCCCCAAAAAACCGAGGTTAATCCGCGCGAGACAGCCTGGCGGCGCGCATTAAAGAGATAGCTGACGCACCGCAAAAAAAAGCGCGCGCGCGCAAAGGGGGCAAGAGCCTCGCGTCTCTGCGCTCAAAGCCGGCCCGCGGGGACGAGAGCGGAATTTCATTCGCGCGCGAGTCTCGCGGTCACGGGCACTTTGCGCGAATTTCATTAACGAAAATATAAAGAAAGACCGGCGGCGGCGGCGGACATTTGCAATTCCGCCCTGGCAATTAAAAACGTCTGCACGCAACGACCTGCCTGCGTGTGTGCTGCTGCTGCTGCTTTGACCATTTTCACCGTCCGCCCCAGCCAGGTGTAGGCTTTTGTTCCGGCGCGGCCTTTCCCGCTGCGCGCGCGCGCATTATGCGTGCCGCCCCCGTAGTCTCGTTATTCATGCTTCCTCTCTTCCATCTTCCTTACTCTAGCGCACATACTTAGTCGGAGCGAGCGCGTCATCTTTGGAGCATTGTCGCGAGGAAACCCGCCGAGAGAGACGCTAGGTAGACGCATTGTAATGATGGCGATTCGTCTCGCGCGGAGAGGAAGCGAGCCGCGCGGAATGCGCCTTTGACGTAGTTGGCCAGTTGTGGGACGGCTCTCTCTCTCTGTGTTTTTACGAGCTTGCTGGATTTGAGGTTCCGCATTCAACTCGGCTTCGTCTGAGCGGTAAAGAGCTCGGAAGAACTCGCCGTTGTATAGAAAACGTCGTCGGCGATTGTTAATGAAACGCGCCGTGAAAATAATGCAAACCTTCGGAAAGGGAAGTTCATAGTTTTCAAGTTTAGGATTTTATGGGTAAAATTTTTGGTTTCGTTATTGTATTTTCGGGTACCTGCGCATTTGAATGTAGAAAAAGCTGTGTTAACTTAAAACTACAATATTAAACTTCATTACTTTTTTGTTCTTTGTATGATAATTAATTTAGCATTTCAAGTATAAAACAATAACACTGTAAGTACAGTTCAATATACTTTTAACTGATTTCAATGTATCTTTACTGTAATGATCAAAATAAAACAGCACAATTTAGTATCTTTCAATTTTTACAAAGTCAAACATCGACTATCCCAGCTAAATACACCGCTCGAAAACTGCCCTCATCCCCGAAAAACTATACACTTCCACTTTTTGTATCCCCCAAAAGCTCGGGTCCGGCAAAAAATGGCAACAAAGCGCGCGCGCGCGACACAGTTGCAAAGTAATCAATGGACAAAGTGCCGCTGCCGCCACTCCCATGGGCCTCGAAAAGGCCGCGCGATATGCATAATGCATGCGGCAGTCCGAAAACTCGCGCGCCGCACACGTCTTCGTCGATTTAGCCGGGCGAGTCCGCATAGACGAGCCTATAAACGAAAGTCTCGCAATTTTCCGAGAGAGAGAGAAGGGGCCGAAAAAGGGCAGGCAGCGCATAATTTCGTGCAATTTCCACGTCCCCTCTCGACGCTCCTCACTCTGTCCGAGTAGAGAAAAGGATGACGCTACTCTTTTTTCCACGCGCGTCGTTGCTATATTAACTCTCATCCCTTTCGTGACCGCCGATTCGTATTTTTGCGGAGGAAAAGGGACGCGCGCGTGTGCCACTGGCTTTTCGAAAGCCACTGTAATTACCGCTCATTCAGACTACGCCGAGATTAAAGTGGCGAAAATATGCGATATTCAAATGTGCGTGCGTGCGCGGTAGCAGAGAATTTCCGGAATCCACGCGCGCGCGCGCTGAATAGGGGAGATGAGCGACGACGGGGGTTTTTCAGGGCGAGGGATGGTTTTTTGGCCGGCCGGTGTCCTGTTATTAAAGCCTTTTGGGTTATTCTTTTGTGCGATTGTGTATAGCTATGTGTGTTTGAATAATGGTATTTTGTAAATTCGCGCGCGTTGTTACTGTGGTTTTCGTAAAGAGAATTTGATGAGATTTAATTAAAGCCGTGCGTATGATGGCAGAAGAGTTCGAAAACTTTTTCAGCATTTCGTATAAAATGTAATACTGCGTTTTGGCTTTTAACGAAAACATCATATCTTTGTTGATTAAAAAATCTCTCCCTTTTACTTTATTTTTGTATCACTTCAATAATATAACATTCTCTAGATTTTTCCATTAAAAAATTTCAAATTATAAATTTTGTTATATTCTTATTCACAATTTAGCAAAATAACATCTGAATCGAAAAAAGTTCAAAGTCAAAATAAAAGCTACTATTACTGACTTTTTATGTAAATTAAACTGCACAAGTATCTCCATACACCCCATTCCTCTCTTTTAAAAAATGATAGCCGGATGTAGTGGCTCATTTACAGACTAGATGTGATTGGTTATTTGAAAAAAGTGCCAAGATTTGAATTTTTTAGATTGAAAATATGCTAGTTTTGAATTTTAAACTCAAGTATTGTATAGAACTACTAAATAACTAAAATAAAATAAAAACATTTGACTTTTGGTTTAAAATTGAATTTATTAATTATATCTATTATCATTTAAACTAATTAAAACTAAATCGTAGTGAAAAATAGTGTTGATAACCACAAAAACTGTTATATATATAAATAAAAGCTAATTCATTAAATCTCTTGTTAAAACTTTTCCGATTGTATACTACTCAACGTACCTACACGCCAATCTCGACAAAATGACAATAACCCCGCGACGATATCGCTCTCGCACGTCGCTAAACATAGTTGCTCGCTCAATCAAAGCTCAGGGACGCGAGACCGCGCGACAGAGACAAATATACGCGCGATCGCTATACTTATCAATTAAAGGCAACTCCGTGTCGCAATGCTTCATATACACCTCTCCCCCGCGTATACACACACACGTTAAACTCACACTCGGCATTAATAATTCAGATCCGCGATGCAGTATATTTCACGACACCCGACTAACTGCATCCGTCGTGGGAGGAAGAGGAAGAGAGAGAGAGAGAGAGAGAGAGGGAGAAAAAAGCGGCCGTGTAGCGAACAAGACCGCGGACACTGCATAATGCAACGACGGCGCGCGGGCTTTTATTAATGATCACGTGCAACTGAGCCGGCGCTACTCTCTCCATGCAAACGTCCTGCGCCAGCTAAAAAGCAAACACGAGCGGATTCGCGCACACGTGAGAGTGCGAGGGAGTGTAGCGTTCGTTATGCAAGGGGCGGTTCATTTGTCTTGGCCATCCGCGCGCCCGTCCGCCCGCTGGCTTCCTTGTAATCCGGATTTTCGAAATTGTAAGCACCCTGATTTACGCGGGTTACACCGGGACTAAATATGAATGTTGATGCCGGTTATCCATCTTAATGTAATGGTCAAGGTTAGGATCGCGGTCGCCTGGGCTTGAGATCTTTGGGGACTAGAGGGGTTGAATTGATGAGTCAATGGCTATAGGTGTACTGTAAATTCGGCATTCTTTAAACATTTATTGAAATATCTATCCTTTCTTTCATGTCTTATTGTGTATAATAAAATATTCAGATTAATATAATTATTTTATATATATATGCGCGTTTTTAATTTTAACAGGGAACTAAAAAATCAAATAATTATATATTATTATAATATATGTATACATAATTTTACCATTAACCAGAAGTTACAATGTTTTTAATACTCTAAAATTACCTTTGTCTAAGAATAGTAGTTTTATTTTATATACCACATTTTAGATTTATCGCGTCATCAACGCACGTGAAAATGAATCCACTTTTCGATTATGGCACCTGCTAAAATTTAAAATTTTCAATACGTCCTTTCAATTTGTTATTAG
Source organism: Torymus sinensis (assembly GCA_030522985.1). Taxonomy (NCBI): domain Eukaryota; kingdom Metazoa; phylum Arthropoda; class Insecta; order Hymenoptera; family Torymidae; genus Torymus; species Torymus sinensis. Next base: position 5,035 of record JAPYZP010011443.1, read on the forward strand.
TATAAACTTCCCTTATACAATACATAAACTGTAACGACCGCATACCCTCAAAGTTTTAATTAAAAAGGAAGCCGAAGGGAGTATCACCCCGTGCATCCCTTAAAGTATTAACTTTCAATACAGACGATACACTTACGCATTAAACTCAAGAGCTCGGAGATGACAGTCCGCAAATTGATGTCCTTTTACAGAGAGCTACGTGCTAGCTCGCACGTCAATTACTCATAATCGCCTCCAGGATTATCCATTTTAATCCACTAGTGCCGCGCGCGCGCGCGCGGCTCCCATAGTAGCACCCGCGCGAACTCCTACATAGCGTGCACGTTATACTACGTATTAGTATAATACATATAGGTATATATATATATATATATATACATAATAGATACGCGCGGAGTAGGTAGGACAGCCGATAAATCACCGGGCGCAACTCTCCTCGTAAATGCACTATATAGTAGTACGGCGCACCAAGAGAGAGAGCACTCCAAGTAGTCCGATTTCGCTCAAGTGCAATATGGATATAGCCCGCTAACGGCTGCGTTTACACACACATATAAGCGTGCGTGTTCGTGTACACACGTATATACATACATACACCAACACAGAGAGGGAGAGAGAGAGAGAAGAGGCGACTCGTCGGAGGGGGATTAATTACACAGTCGTTGCTCCATCCCTCTCGGTGCGGTTATACAGTCGCTCGCATATACACGCACACACGCCGCGGATTATTATATGTCCCATGGATCCATGGAAGTTTCAATGGTCGCGCGCATGTGTGTGTCTGTATACACGTAGCTCTGGCTAGCAGAGTACTGAGACAGGATCGGTAGTCCCGATGGGACGCCTCGCATGTATGTGTATAGGGGGGACAGGGGACCACCGACGAGGACGACGACAGCACGAGTCTAATGACGCACTTTAGACTGGCGCGCAGACATATATACCTACACACTAAGAGGAGAGGCGATGAAAAGAGAGTAGACTCCTCTCTCTCTCTCTCTCTCTATATACTTACTCGTCGTCGGACGTCCGCGCGCTCGCCATTATCAATGAGGAAGGGCGACGCGCCGGCGCTAGTTAGGACGACGGGGACGAGGAATCAAAGCGATAGGAGAGGAGACAATCAAAGTCGACGGACTACTGCTCGCTCGGGCATTGTTCGGCGAAAACTTGGTAATGCGCTTTCGCGCGAGCGGGAGGGATATATGGACGCGTATAAATTTAAGGGGCGGCGGCTGCGCTCTCTTTTTTACGACACGACAAATTGGATTTAAGCGCCTTTAATGCCGCGGCGGTGATATGGCGATATCGGCGGATTTTACTTGCGGGTGTATGGATTTCGGAGATTCACCGGAGGTTCGGTTTAGGGGTGCAGGAGGAGGCGTACGAGAAGATACGCTGACGTAGTCGCGGTCGAAATGTTGTAATAAATAGGCGAGGTTTCGGCTTAGGGGCTTCTTTTTATTTCTTAGATCTGGGGGGTAAACTGAGAGATAGAGAAAGGGTGGATTGTTATATCGAAAGTATTTTATGGCTGGCCAGATGTATGACGAATGTCTACTTTAGGGCACTCATTTTGATCATCATGAATTTATGTGTATGTTTTTTTTTTTCAATTTTATACCTATAGCCATTCGTTAGTCACAAATTTACCAAAACTTTTTGTTTCCCAAAATAGAAGAAAGTAGATGACTTCCAATAGCGTGGTTGCTTTTTACTCTCTTTCTAGTTCTTCATCAAAGATGTCTGTATATAGAGAACTGAAATTTTAAAGTCACAATAAAATTATCACTTCCATTCGACGTCATAATCTAATTTCTAACAAAGCGCCGCAGTCTTGAATAACCTACAAAACTTGATTTATCATCTCTTTCACCTCAGAATCCAAATCCAACCCATTCGTCCACATCGCCACTCGAACCTGCCACTGTACTGACAACCTTCGGCAAATCCAGCTGCCATAACCCATTACCCACATGTATACGATACCGATGCATAGTCGAGAGAGGGAGGGAGGAGGGGGGATCCCTCCGAAGGTGAGGGTCAGATCGTTTAACCGCATATTCCTGCAGCGACAGATTAGCTATATAATCGCCTTGACAACACACAGCCGATCATCCGATCAGTGGCCGTCGATGAGCAATAGCTCGAGGGTTGGCTCTGGCAGCCGCTAAAGTTCGTCCCTCTCTCGTCTCGATCGATGCTCTCGAACAGCAGCGCGCGGGTATATATACCGGCGACGGATGAAAACAGCGGTGGTGAGTGAAGGATCTGTCCAATCATACGTAGACAAAGACCAAGACGTTGGCTGCTGTCTGAAAGCACTCGCGCGCCCTGCGGACGACCTCCTCGTCGTTGTCCTTGCGTGTGTATCGGCTAATCGAGTCGCTGTTTGCTGTGACAATTGAGAGGAGCTCGCGTCATCGGCGAGTAGTTGAAAGCGCGCCTCTCTTCGACACGCGAAAAGTCAGCTTTTAATCTCGTTGGATGCGGGGAGGGGTGAGAGAGAGAGGTGAGATCCAATTAATGGCGATTGCTGGCGCGAGCGGGATTTGCGGCTTGCTTTGCGGGTAAATCTCGTCGGATTTCGCCTATATCCAGCGCTGATCTTGATTAGGTCTTGATATAGCTTTAGTATATGCATTGTGTGCACACCATTCGCGACCGATTGATACATCGATTCGAAATGCGTTATTGACATAAATGGTTTTCTAATCGCATAATCGATGTAAACACTGTATAAGGCTATGAGTATTTGTTAATTTGGGTGTATGTAAATTTGTCTTATCATCCGGCAATCGTTTAAAACAAATTTAAGGTATATATTCATAAATTACAAAGAATTCCATTACACAAGAATTTGTATGTGTGATCCAAAATTTTACCATTTGAACAAAAATGGTAAAATAAATCTAACGATATCTTTTTCAAATCAATACATTAGGTCGCCTCATTCCGCTTCCCTTCCAGTCCATCATAGAAATCCGAAAAAAAAAACCTTAAAGAGCAACACGTACCCTCTCAACCTCTCACCTTTCAAACAAAACTTCCGCATACACGCGATCATCTCCGCCCCGTGACCCTCAATAACGGCATAGGTATGCACATATATATACGGTCATCGTTATGAGCCAAGTCGGCCGGTGTGAGGCATAAAAGGACGCGCGCGAGAATTACAGGGGGTGGCGGCGGCGCTTAAGTTGCAGCCTAGTCTGGCAGACCACGCGCCATTGTAAATTAGTCGAGGCCCCCGCGGACGTTGTTTAATTTGGGAACCCCCTGCGTCAGCTCGAGACCGCTCGCGTGTGTGTACCTTGGCAAAATACATGTGCGGCCTCTCCTCCGAATAGTTTCTCCCTCTCCTACGTTCAACCCTTTGAATATGAGCCAGTCTCTCACTCTCACACTCGCTTATTATCTCTATATCCGTGCGAGCGGGGCTGCGTGTGTGTATGGTTTCCTTTGCATTTTACGCACTTTCGGAGGTACACGTAGAGGCGCCGCACGAGCGTTTGTTTTAGTTTCGCAAATTAATTTTGGCTCGCGCGCGTGCCTCGCAAAACTGTGTTTGACTATTGCCCGCTTATTGATTTATATAAGCGCGCGCAGTGGGGAGATTGATCGTAGCGGCGCGAAAAAAGCTTGATTCAAGCACGTCGGTGCATATGAAACATACGTCCATATCCATCTTGACAAAGTTACAGATATAATGAACGATGTACTTAAAGTTCGCTGTTTACTCTGGCAGTTTTAATTACAAGTTTCGATTCAATAAATAAATTTATATAATTTCTCTTAATCATTCGTCATCTAATAAGGATTTTGTTTTTCTTTGTTCCAGGTGAGTTACAGAAATTCTTGGCCACCCATAACTTTTCTTCGGATCGTAAGTTTAAAAACACTATCCCATACAAGTTTTTACGCACTACTGAATTCAAGCTGAATTCTTCGCTATTTTTACGAAGCCGCGCGCGGCATTGAATCGTCCCAAGTTCCTCATTCTCATTTTTATCACTTAATTTTCAACAAATTTCGCCAAACTATTCGCTCGGTAATTTTACGACGCGCCCTCGTAATATTTTTAAATCCCCTAAAGTCCGTACAAAGTGCTTCGGGAACAGCTTCTATACGCCGCGTCCTTTAGAGTATATATATATATATATATAGAAAGAGAGATGACGACTCCGGACTTCTTCTTCATCGACCACTTATTCCTTCTGTCATTCTCGTATCTCCGCAATCTCTCGAGGTTTTTCTGTTTTATAGTTGAAGTTTTAAAAGGACTGTATACGCGGGGGTGGAATAAAAAAAGAAGAGGGCAAGAAAAAGAAGAAGGAGAGGAAGAAGAACGATACACTCCGCTTATCTCTCTCTCCCGCTCGGTTCTTCGACAATTTCCTCATTTTTTCAAGCGCCTTGTAGGAGCAGAAGAGTGAGAGAGAGAGAAAAAAAGCACGTCAACGTCCTGCTCCGCACGCCCTCGGCTCACTTGCCTTTATTGCGTACTTTGTTCCGTTCGCGCCTCCTCCTTTCATTTTTCTCCTCGCCTCTCCCTGGCCCGAAGTGTCATTCACTTCGTTACATTCGTTTCCGCTCTCCCTCTCTCTCTCTCTCTCTCTCTTCGTCTTCGCAATCTCTCTTTCCGCCTCTCCACTTTGCCCTCGTTACTTTTCTTTCGTTAGACGCACACACACACACAAGCTCTTTTTCACCTCGCTTCCGCGCTCTGCCTCTTGGGCCCCGTCGCGCGCGCTTCCTTTTTTTGTTCCCCATATTGCCGCTCCTCGCTGGATGGCGGATGTTTGCATGAAATCACGAGTCGGGGTTTACCTTCGTCGTCCTCTAACGTCGCGTATGTATACAAGTTCTTATCTGCCCTGTATATCTATGTCGCGCGCGGCGCACGGGGCGCCTTCTCTCTGTTTGCGTATGCGCGGCGAGTAGATGAATGCGCGGCGAGTGTAATTTATTATATGCGAGGACAGAGGGGCTCGTGATTAGATTTATTGTTTTTGCTCCTTTTTTCCGCGGGTATATGGAGGCGTTTTTTTCTTTGCTCCTGCTCCGCTTGTGCGCAGCGAGGCGAAGGGAGATGCATGCAATTGGATAAAAGCGCATTTCAATATACCTGCGGGTTGATATAGGGGGAGGGAAAAAATTAATGAGCTAGAAGGCGACGGATTTGTGCAGGACTCTGTGTATTGTGAAAATTGACAATAAGAATTCGAAATGAAGTCGTTAAGTAACAGAAGTGATCGACTATCTGTCACTCATGCCAAATGATTGCATTAGCCACGAAAATTGAGTGACGTTATTGGATAATTATATTTCTGGAGTGGATATCGTGTTGCTTATGTAGGTGGGGTGTAGAACCTTTGTTTTAAATATTAAACAAAGAATGACTTTTCAGAATCAAAAAATTTCGATAATAAAAAGCTTGATACCTAGAATCAATGAATGGCTTCGCTGTTGTTCTTGTTTTAATGTATTGTCTGGAGCTTTGTTTTCGGTGGACATTAAGCGTTATTTGTTCATTGGAATTTACAAAAAAATTTATCTACAATTTTTTATAGGCAAAATTCAAGTTATTTATGTATTGAATTTCATATCGAATGCCATGTGCACTTTATGAAGATAAAACTCGTAACTGCGATGAAAAAATATCCAAAAGTATTACCTACAATGAAATAAATCGTTATGAATGCAAAAATAGATTTCTAAATTTTAATAAATATCAAATTATTTTTGAGAAAAACACAAAATCCCGACTAATAAATACATATGTCAGACCGAAAAGGTACTTCAACCTCTTTATTCAACGTGTTTCAATTCCAAACCCTCAAGAAGCCATGTACACATAATTGTTAAAATTGCGTAAAAAGGAAGCAACCGAAAATTCATCGGGCACACAAGAACGTCGGAAGCACCTCTATTACAAGGGAATCCTTGCTGCGCTCTTAGCGCACTTGCTTGCAGAGCAGCGTCTCGCGCAGGTAGGCAGAAGCGCGCGAGGAGTCACCGCGAGAGCAGCAGGAGCAGCCGAGGGCTATAACGTCGTCGCTGAAGTATGCGCGAGGGCTGCACAGAGGAAGCAGCGCTATATACACACGCTCCTAAGAAGGTTGCTAAGAGGCAAAGGCACAGGAAGAGGAAGGAGGGACGAGCCGAAACTACCCTCAGGACCTCTCTCCCACTGCCTACGTGTACGCATTACACAGAGTGGAGAGAGAGAGAGAGAGAGAGAGAGAGCGACACGCTGGGCTAAAGCTGTCCCCTTAACTACAGTTTACCAAAATTTACGGATTACAATTGCAAATGGTCGCGAGCGCGCGTTGGGGAATAACATCCAGGGCTCTCGTAAATTGCACTCGAGCGACGGACACTCGGAATTTCCCCACTTCTGTCCGCGCTTATATATATACAGAGCGCGCGTATGCGTGCGCGTGAATTTTCTGACGACGACGACGACGACTCTCGAGACCGCACGTGTATATATGCGACACCACGACACCGAGAGGTGCAAGCGCGTAATGATTGCTAAACGCCCGATGGCCAACAAGACGGCTGGTTTGCTCTCTGACGCGCGTGCGGAGCTGATTTACGGCCGGTGCGAGGAGTCGAGGGCTAATTTGCTGGTATCAATCCCGGGAGGTTAATGGGCTGGATATAGCTTTTGGGTAAGAGGGTACGTTTCCACCAGGAAGTGTGTTAGCCTTAATTTCATAAATAATTTAGCCTTTGGTTATTCAATTTTCTGATGGGGGCTACTTCCGT
>JAPYZP010011453.1:0-10904 GCA_030522985.1 Torymus sinensis
TATTTCCGGAGAAGGTCGCTGCTCGAATGACCCTTATGTTGTCGCTGCTCGAATGACCCTTATGTTGTCGCTGCCCGGATGACCCTTATGACGGCTGAACCTATCCACAGCGCGAGTGAGTTGGCGGTGTCGGTCGTAGCGCGGTTAGATGCACACTGCCGAGCCCCGCGCGATATTTTTCTCGGCAGAGAGCAATAACGCTGCCGGTTATCGCACACTCCTCGGCGGCTGACCCAAGTCCGGCTGTGTCAGCACCCTTGAGGCGTGAGAGTGCCGGACAGCCGACACCTGCATCCGCCGAGGAGGATACGATAACCGCTGCGCAAGTTGGAATAACGACAAAGAAAAAATCACGCCACGCGTTGGGACATAACACAAATATATATGCAAAAACTTTACAGAAAGCCATTGGAAATTATAACTGTGTACATTCTTGTAAACATTTATCCCATTCATCATTAGTTTTGACTAAATTCCTCTATAGCGGTTTCAAAAAAAGATGGTTAAATAATTGTTTCTACTGTGCATAACTCTTAAAATGATCTAGCTCCTCTAACATGTAATAATAATAATCTTAAATAGAATCATTCACGATCTTTAGGATTAACCAAAAACATTCTACCATAAACAGGTCCCCGTCGTTAGAGTTGGGAAACGTTTTTTCACTTACTATGGAAAACGGCAAACGTTGGAAGGCAGCGTTTTATTTTTACGTAAATATTATCAACCAACCTTTAGAATGTTAATATAATAGCGGATTTTTTATTTTTGTATTACTTTCGGTCCATTATATTGTTTACTGGCGTTGCTAAAAATTTCAGTGAAATGGAACTTGATTATAACTGTGAGCCATTAGTGTCCTTCGTATCTATTGTCGAAAAAAATCATTAAAAGTTTCAGTAGATGTTTATATTTACGTATTGTTATACTCATAATTTCTGGATATAATTATTTTCGAATTCAAATTAATCGAATTCGAATATTGGGATAATTGTACGCCTCTGCTATTTGTACGACAGATTTATGTACACAAAGTATATACATATATAATGGAATATAATTTCTCTAGTCAGATATCAAAACAAAACCTTTACATCTGACGTACGTTTAGCAAGAGCCATAATTGTATTATATTAATCGTTTAATTATTTTATATTGTTTTTAATTAACATTTTCTTACTTGGAGCGTTTGGATGATTATTGGGCATTTTTAAAGAATTCAACTAAGCCACACAACGTTTCCATGTAATGCACGTTAATCACGATCGGTACACAATGAATAGCACGAAAACACAGAACGAATAATAACTTATGTCATTTTAGGTATTAGTAGACTTTGGTTGTAAATGGAAACATTCTCAAAAATGAAAACATTACAACTGAACGTAAACATTTCATTATACCACAGTTGCTACATATCAATTTACTTCATTAAAAGTAAGTTTATAAAATGATCTCATTTTAATAATTTACATGAAAAAGTTACAGTATTATACACATACACGCACGCACGCACGCACGCACGCACGCACACACACATTTTTTAAAAGTAGTATATTTTGACACCAATAAATGACTCAAAACATATTTCTAACATGTTATCTTGATAACTTTTTATATGAGCATCACAAAGCTACCTCCATAAGGAAGCAAAGATCAATTATTTAATATTTTACATAATATCCCGATGGATGAAATAAAAAAAAATCATAATTACATATTGACGAAAAAGAATCTTATGTAAATGAACATATTACAGCCGAGCGAGCGTTAGCGACCGAGGCAATATTGCTAGTTAAAATATTAATTAATTAACAGGTTCCGTGCGGCGGCGAAATTTTGAATAATTCAATACCTTTCCATTATTTTTCGAATATTTATATATTCTTATTTTATTCACTGATAATTTAAATTATATTTTAATTTATTTTATATTTTCTTTTAAGCAAAATAAATTAGTTTTCTGAAAGTCTATAAACACAAGAAATTAATTAATTAAAAGAATTACTAATTTTTACTATTTTTTTCAACAATTAAAAGAAAAGATTTTAAATTAATCCATGGTACAATATGTACCATGCCGCACTTAACCTGTTAAATTGGAATAACTTAAGATTCTAGTGTCGGTAAGGCAGAAATCAGATAAGTACAAGATTCATTCTTTTAAATAAACAAAATACCGAATTATTCTTGCAAAATGGTATGTATATAAAATTGTTAATAAGGATCATTACGTTTTTAAATAATTTTATTACTTTTAAAAATTTTTTTCGAATTTAAATATTTTATATCTCAATATAAACTGTTTATTTATAAAATAATCAAAATGAAATATCAAATTGAATAATCAAAAGTAAACAGCAATTCAATAAATATAAAACGCACCGTTATTCATCTAATGTATCAAAGATAGCTAATAATTATTTATTTATACAATATTTAAACAAAATGAGTAACTTTCATTACAATATTAATTAATTAAATTTAAATAACTTTACTTTGCTGGGAGAGGATTCAAGTTGTTGATATTACCTGAAAGAGACACCGATCTGGAGTTTTTATAGCATTTATACTCTCCCGCTAGACCAGTAGTTTTCTGCTCCAGACAAGTATTGCAGGAAATTGCTGATGTAACGCTCTTGAAGCAGTATAGTGAGACGTGTCTGCCATGATGTGCACTATTAGTTAAGTACAACAAAAACTGCCAATGAAATAAAGTCACTTGACATCCGAGTGTTTCTAATATCAGAAATAATTGGGGAGACTGTGGGCAAGCTACTGCTCATTAGATTACCTTTTATTAAATAATTTGTTGAAATGAAACAGAAAGAGATGCAGAGAATGCAAAAAATACGTTATGCTCGCATACAGCGATACAGTGCCACCTGTTGCTGTCCTAAAGTTCTAAATCTTTTAAGTTATAAAATTATGAAGTTAAACAAAGGTGTGCAGCGCCAACATAAAATGGCTCAAAACATTTATATTAACAACAAGAATGATCTCACTCGTGAAACATTCAACGCTCCAAAAATACGGTATACAAATGTATACAAAGTCAATATGATATACATTACTCATATACTATATTATTTAATATCTTTAGAAAATATGTATATTTAAGTACTTCAATTCCAATACTTTCCATGCCACAGCAAGGCTCCGATATTACCCCATGTTAAATCACAAATTTTTAAACCATAATATTTCAAGTGATTGGTTGGCAACTTGCACTTAAAACTGTACCAATTTGTTCATCAAAACCTGAACAATAGCAGCCTTCAATATTATTTTCATATGCAGACTTTATAATTTGAATAGAACCACCTTAAGAAAAATAATTTATCCTATTTTCAAAAAATTAGTATTGCATTTTTTGTACGAAAAGTTGCAAAATTATCAAAATCGTAAAAGTATTACGAGTATTATTATCCAATAATTTATAATATTGATCTAAAATTATGGACAATTAAATATAACTACAAGTTACAATAATTTTTCATATTTTATTCATTTCTATATACAAATATACAAAGAACGAAATAAAATATTAAGGGTTGAATGTTGAGAATGTGAAATTTTGTGTTATTCTTAACCCTTTGAAGCATACATTTTTCATAAGAAAAGAGTTTAATTGAACTATTTCATGCCTAGTTTTCCGTGAGAAAGTAATATTCAATAGTTGAAGGCATACCTATATAATATTAAAGTATACCGATTTTAGACTTGCATAAATCACGAAGTGAAAACAACTCAACTGAGAGGTGAGCAAATAAAGAGGTATTCGGATTTTAGACCCGTAAGTACGCAATTTTTAAGCATTTGTTCATTAATATAAAAATATTTATAAACAATTTATCAAAAATACATTTTTTGTTATACTTACAAACATCTTACTAAAATAGTACACAATAAAAAAGCAATAAAATTATTCATTACCTACTTTAAATATATGAAAAATTGATTAGAATCTGGTGGGATGCTCAACATCATGCTGTGCCGCAAAGTTAAAAAAACATTCTTTCCTCACTTGTGTTGTTCTTTTATATTATATTAGCTTATTTATCAAGATGTCAAACAAAAAAGAGATGTGAAGTTTATATTATTAAGGATAAGTTAAGTTTTCTTAGTAGCTGCTCAGTTATAGATTATCAATCTAAAAAAAAAATATTAAATTCAAAAATAAACAAACCTTTTTAAAAAATATTTGTAGTTTCAACTATACAAGGATGCTGTAGTAAATTTAAACTACAGGAATAACTACATATAGCATATAAAAGCATTAATATAGCCTCACAAAAGAAAATTAGGGACAAATAGAAAGATGATTTATTGATAAAAATATCGATTCTCAAATGGTTAATTTGCTATTACGTAATATGAAACAGAATTTGACTTAACACATATATCATTTCTCTGAGAATTGTGGTAGTAAAAAAAAATGATTTTTCTAATCCATTAAAGTTTAATGAAAAATATGGCTAATAGGAACCACGGATGACTCATGTACTGGGTTTTTGCAAATCCATTTGTCTTGCCAATGTGTATGCTGTGTGTATATCTTTCTCAGCTCCGCCCCCCACCCCACCCCCCCACGCCCACTTATCTTTCCTCTCACATCTGCTCTTATTATTTTTATCTCTTTATTCTACAACTATACATGTATGCATTTAAGTACTAATATTAAATCAGATTATTTTTGTTCTTATAATTGCTTCGTACCCCCCCCCCCTCTTCCAATTGCTCCCACGCTCTCTCTCGTTGTTTCTCAGACTCTTATTTCACAAAAATACAAGAACTATCCGTACTGAAAATGATTATCACGATGATCTCAAATCAACCTTCTTTTACCTCGATTCTACCTTGATTTACCTTGATTCGAGGTAAATCGTTGCATAGTCAAGGTAAATTAAGGTTGATTTGAGAATATCGGGGTAGTTATTTTCAGCAGGAATAACATTACAAATTTACCGAAAGTGTAAAGACCTTGTACATATTCCTTTTTTACTCTTCTCTATGGCTTTAGAAAGGTCAGTTGAACCAGAGAAGAAATGGCCAGTTATGTAGCTGATTCAATAGGTATAAAGGTACAAATCATATTAAAGAATATAAGCACTGAAAAATTGAAAGAAGCAGTATTTACCCGATTTCGCAAGTAATCCTCAATGGCACGTTGTGCTGAATCCGTTAACTTTACGAAGATAAGGGACTTGCTCTCGTGGAAATTACTGTGTGACGATAGACCATACTGGACACCAGCCACCAGCGCCGCCATTGCTGTCAAGACTCTTTTTTTTTAACGACAACAAAATCCTGCTGGTTTCCTTTTTCTATAAACAATAGGCAAAGCAAACACTAAGCTCTCAAAGCTTTCAGGCAAAACTTCGCTCCCTAATATAATCACCACTAATTTCTCTATTAGTTGTTGTTTTGCATGGTCGTTTACTCTCTGAGCTTAAACGTCGCCTGCGCGCTCAAGTATCAGTGAGGTTTGAAAAGAGTCACCACTTTGTATGCAGTCTGCTCGTCAACAGCTGGTCACCTCTTGTATCGATGGGCGGCACCGAGATCCCGGAAATCCCAACGCGGCTGCGTTGCAGGCTCTCTATACTTTATAGTTAAACAGGACGAACTCTCGCAAGATTGGAGAGCGGGATAGATTAAAGGAATGAGAGGTGAGAGATAGAGTGAAATAGAGGGAGGGGGAGGGAGATAGAGCGAGTACAAAAATGAAAGAATCTGTGAATGCACAATCCACACTGACCGAGAGTGCTAGCCACTGACGACACACTTCCTTTGATGCTACCACAGTAAACGTTTGTGCCGACTGCCGATCCGATTTGCGAGACTAACGGCCTCCCGCGGACGTGTCCAAACACCAAGTGAGGCTGTCTGACTTCAGCATTTCGCTGATTTCGCTTCGTAATAATCGTGACTCTGTACTACTCTATTACTCTATACCTAGTCTATAGTCTGCTACACTCCACGGCTCCACTCCTTCACTACACTATATATACTAGTTAAATCGAAAGGCGCTGCGCGCGTACTATTTTATTTTTGAGGTTATGAATATATATATATAATTTTTCATTATGATTTCATTTTAACTACTGTAATTACTGTAAATAATACTATATTCAAATAATTTTTCAAAGCGTGAAAAGATTTTTTTTATATTTGATTTTGATTTAAGAATTTAGTTATAAATCTTAAATTGTTAAAAATAAATAATTCAATTCATAAATACAATTTATGTAGTGGAAGTAGCAAATTTTCGCGCCTTTTCCTTAGTGACCAATCACAATCAATTTTTAAATGCTTCACAACATCCGTGAAGATGAAATCACTTTTTTAAGGGAGGAAATAAAATAATCGCAAACTTACGGGTCTAAAATTCGAATACCTCTTTATTTGCTCACCTCTCAGTTGAGTTGTTTTCACTTCGTGATTTATGCAAGTCTCAAATCGGTATACTTTAATATTATATAGGTATGCCTTCAACTATTGAATATTACTTTCTAATGGAAAACTATGCATGGAATAGTTCAATTAAACTATTAACATTTGGATTGTTGATCAGTAATCAATTAAAGCATTGTCAAAATGTTTGTCAATTGTTTATGGCCTTTCTTCAATGGTACAGGATGTTGGATGTTGGATCTAGCATAATGTAGTATGGAAATCAGCAGACATCGGATAACAAACTAAATTTCTATGCTGCATCCAACATCCTGCACCATTCAAGTAAGGTCATTACTGACTAAAAACTAGAAGCCAATAAAACGGGCTTTGCACAAGTTGCCATCAGTTTTTCTTTATAAACACGAAAATTTGATATGCATTGATCAATAAAGGACTAAAAACTAATACTTCTCATTTCAATCCTATATTATATATCAATGGTTTTTAAGAGAATTATTTTTTTTTCTTCTAATACAAGGTATTCTAGCTCCAGGCCAGGTCCTCTGTTTTTAGGAGATGAAGATGCTTCCAATTCACAAGTAGTCATATATTCTATTGCATTACCTTATTTATTCTATGAAATTCACAATATTTATGTGCTTAATTACATCGTTTAGCTAAATATAATTATAAAACTAAGAGAGAGCATTCGCATGAGGGACCTATTTATTATACATAAACACTGATTTTAAAAATTTCTTCCTAGAATTTACTGGAAACTTTTGACTGATCCTACTTATAAAATTAAATTTGTATTACCTTCATACTTTCAAGTATTTATTTAATTATATGTAAGTAAACGGGCATTAAGCTCTTAACAAATCAGATAGAATACAGAAGTGGTGATTGCAATACGCACAAATATAATAACAAATTTATTAGGATCACTATTCCATATTCTAGCAAGCCTATTAGTGGAGAAAAATATAAGTAAGGTTTCTTTGAATAAATAGATCAGAGATGTCATGAATGTTGATAAGGCCATTCAACTTTATATGATACTAAAACGTCATCATAATCCATGCAGTCAATTGGACTGATATGATAAGTATCTTTTATAAGGACCTAGGGGAAATAAAATTTAGCAAACAATTATTAATAAGAATAGTTAATAAATAAATAAATATATAATTTTTGATAATTTAAAAAAAGTTTATAACTCTTTATAATGATAGGATTTGAGACTATAAGTAACAGTTTATGAAAGTTATCAACAGTTTTTTTCTGTTATGAACAACTAAAAATGTTTAAATAGTGATAAACTTTTATTTACTTTTTTGGACCATGGCGCATAACCACAAAATAAAAATGTAAAAAGTTATATGTTACAAAAGTTTTTTATTCAATAATAATAGTTATTAATAGTTTTATAAAGTTTACTAATTATTCACTTTTTGTAACAAAGCCATTCCATTAATATGAACATTCTTATCGTCAGTTACTAACTTTTTTTACTGATCAAAGATTCAACCTTTTACGATGATTCAAAAAACTTAGAAGAATAAATAACTATTTATAACAGTTTTAAACTTTTATAAAAGTCTTGAAATCTAACTATCATCTGCTCACCCAGCTAAAAATAATTTTATTTTTTTATTTTCATTTTATTTATTCAAACCAGAAAGAATTACGCATTTGTAAAACCCTGCAGAGGTTAACATAGTTACACATTCGCAGGTGCGGTATATAAGGTAGCGGATAAAAGAATTTTATGTAATACAAAAAATAAAATTTATATGTATATACTTAAAACTAACTTAACGCTATGCATCTAAACTTTAAAGTTATATAACAATAACATTTTGTATAAAAAATGTCAATTATGTACAAAAACAGTAATAAATATCAGAGCAAAGATTAGATCTATTTTAAATTCTTAATTGTATATAATCCACTTTATTAATAATTTTGTATGCTTAACAGGTTCAGTATGGATAATGTATAAGCAAAAATACATTAAGTTTAAAGAATAAAAAGGAATCGAAAATATTTTCAGTTCCAGTTATTCCTACTGATGTGTATAATTATGTTTGATATGAAAAGCATTATGGGCATAACAAACCTGTTAATTTTATCTACATTTTTGAGTCTTAAAAACTCATTTGGTAAATTATTAAAAGTTGCAATTGCTTGTTTATAACTATTTTTGTCACTAATTCTTTTCTTATTTTTAGGTATAATTAAATTTTTCTTGCTGTTATACTAGATGAAGTAAAATAATGGTTTTTTAATGAGAAAATTATTCTTATTGATTATTTTCAAAATTTTTCTCTGTAGGTTTTGCAATATACTTCTTTATTTCTATAAACTCCTCCACAAACTAATATTCTATAACTTATTAAACTTATAAAAAAAGGCATATATCATTCTTAATGTTTCTGTTGATATTCCCTAGCGGAAATATTTTTGTTCGAAAATGTTAAAAACTGTTAGGAAGAGTTATAAACTGTTCAAAAATATTATAAAATGTAGGATTTTGGATGTTATTAATTGTTTGTAACTGTTTGTAATATTTTTGAACAGTTTTTAACAGTTTTCAAGAGTTATTAAATTATTTAATAACTATTAAATATTTATTAATTATTATTAATAAAATAATAATTAATTACTCTTTAGGCTTCTGCATTCTTTGACTGTTACTTGCCTTCGGAGCGCTCCACCGCTCCTTAATTCTCATGATTATAATAATGAGGCTATTAAATAATTATTAATTAATAATAATAATAGTAATAATAATAATTTATTAATTATTAAATTTTCCTGAAATATATCAAATTTAAAATTATTTGAAAGTGTTTCAAACTCTGTTTAAAACTATTAGAAAATGTTTGAAACTGTTACAACGTATTATAATTAAAAAAAATGGGTCCAACATCCTACATGTGCCAAAAGTATTCCATGATATATAAAAAGTGTTCCTATGGTGTTTTTAAAAGACCGAATTATACATATTGAACACTATTGAAACAATTTGGAACACTTTCTACCATAGTATCGCACTCTTAATAACCACTTTGAAACATTCCTTAAAAATACAAAAGAATTAATTTTTGTTATTTTAGTGAAATACTTTTTCCATGACCCGGCACACTTTTGGAACAGTTTGGAACATTTTATTAAATTTTCATTTACAGGACGCATTTTTAGCCAAGTAAAACAGAAAATATATCTTCATACATAAAATATGTTACAATCTATATACATTTTTCATCTAAATTTGTACTCATTGCGTATTTTTTATTACATTTTTAAACATCAATGATATATCTTAGAACATTTTTCAAAAACTTATAAAATATCTTTAACAGGTTCAGTGCAGCGGTGAAATTTTATATAATTCTATAAGTTTAATTTTTTTTCCAATATTTATATATACTTTTAATATATTTCCGTTTAAGCAAAATAAATTTGTTTTCTGAAAGTCTATAAATGCGAAAAATTAATTAATTAAAATAACATTTTTAACTATTTTTTCTAACAATTAAAAGATAAATTTTTAAAATAATTCATGGTATATGTACCATGTCACGCTTAACCTGGTAACTTTTTTTTTAACATTTCTTAAATATTTTAAAAACTTTTTTGGAACCTTAGAACATTTTTGTAGTATTTTGGAACAGTTTTTCAACATTAACTATACAACTAATTGACTGCAACAACATTTTTTTAAATTATAATCATTCTGTAATTCCTAAATGTTTCATAAATGCTCTTAAATTATTTGAAATACTTGAACGAAATATTTTAAAATGTTCTCAATTATTTTGAAAGTGTTCCCAAATGTTTATAGAAAATGTTCCCAACTGTTTTTTCCTGTTCTCCAGTTGCTTTCATATATTTTAAATGTTCCAAAATGTTTGAAAGTATTTCAAAAATGTTTCCAAATGTTCCAAAACTGATTAAAATATTAAAAACCATATCAAATATTCCAAAGTATTCTAAAGTGTTTAAAAAGTGTTCCTAAATGTTCCCAAACCATATCAAATATAACGAAATGTTCGAAAATATGTCGAAAGTGTTTCAAGCAGGGTTGCGAAAATATTAATTATGCCATTAAAAATTAAAATTTCAATCGTTAATTAAACACGCCTTCAATTAAGAATTAAAATTTCAATCGCAAATTCAACAATAAGCCTTAATTAAGAATTAAAATTTCAATCGTTAATTAAACACGCCTTTAATTATGAATTGAAATTTCAATCGTTAATTAAACCCACCTTTAATTAACAATTAAAATTTTAATCGTTAATTAAACGCGCCTTTGATTAAGAATTTATTTATTTATTTATTAAAACCAGAGTAAAGTACAATAAATTACAATTTGTAACCATTATACAATGGCTTCATTACTACCCTGGTAGCACAATCTTGCGCAATCGCGATTACGCAGAGCGTGCGTGGTCTGCTTCCGACTTTTACTATATTTCTGCTGGTAGACGATTGCA
>JAPYZP010011463.1:0-11388 GCA_030522985.1 Torymus sinensis
GAGAAAGAGAGTCGAGGGAAGAAAAAGAGAGGAGCGCGCAGGGACCAATTGGAGTATACGTCGGGGTGGAGATGATCGATGAGAGGGTCAGGGGCCCACCGGTCGCTCGGCTCATCTCTATCTCTCTCTTCCCGGCGCTCTGTGTCCGCGTAAGAGAGACCGAGCGATATAATTATTTTCAATATGCATGCACGCGCACGCGCGCGAGATTACCAATCAGCGTTTCTTAATACGCTTTTACGCTTAACTGCTATCTCGCGTTTTTTGCCAGACCTCGAAACGCCCGGGCATTCGTCTAATTATCGGGCTAATTATGCGAATTATTTAATTGGCTTTGCTTTTTCGGCTTCGAGAGTGTGCGTAATTGATCGCTTCGGCTTGACGAGGCTACGGATGATTGAGGCTCGCGGGGATGATGATAATTATAGCCGATTGCAGCCGAGGGATGTACACAGATTTGAATAATATTCCCGCGTATTATATATGAAGACGTGTTTTAGTGATGAATTGGGTAAGCCGGCGTATTAGCATTACTCTGTTTCTCAATGCTTACTCAGCAGGATCCTCCTTTTTAATATCTTAAAACTGAATAAGGTTCAGAAAATTTCAGACGTAGTGTGTCGTGATCGAAGAAAATTAGAATATTCGAAACAGAGTCAGTGTCGCTATTGAAATACCAGCATCATCCAAATTAGCCGTAGCCGTGCGCTATAACGACCGATGTTTGTTGACAGATAAAGAAGGACATAGGGCCTAAACATAGTAAGAGAGGGAGAGGTGGAGAAAAAGAAATGTTGCACCGACCTTCGTCTTTCTCGTTCTCGTCCTCGAGATCCTCGGAGAGATTATCCTCTTCCTCCTCCTCGTCCTGTGAACGGTGTGACGCGCCCGCCTCGCTTCCGGAGTGCTCGCCGACGCTGCCACTTCCAGCTGTTTTCGAGAGGTTCAGCACCGGACTGTGACCGTTTGAAGAACCTGCAACAGAACCATAAAACCATATATATCCATCAATTATTTCAATAATAATATCCATTTATTTTCACTATACATTTTTTCAAACCCTATACTATACGTCACATAACGATCTGTATTTCCTCTTAATCTCAAGAAGAAACCGAAATATATATCACGTGAAAGCATTTTGGAAAACTGTTTGCAGTCACCCGAGCGAAATGTACACGTCAAGGAAACGCTTCTGACAGACTCCAGTCCACATCGATCTCTCGCGCGCACGGCAAATAATAGAAAGAGGGAAAGACTCTCTCTCTCTCTTTCTCTCTCTTGAGCGCGAAACCGCTGAAAAATCGTCGAAACGCGAGATAAGCCGGGGCGAAGATATAGTCCCCGAGCGGCGGGGATTGAGTTCGCCTTTTCCGGTTGACAAGATGATGGATCTTATTTGACCACGAGACGCGGATCCCCCCCGTAGCAGCATTCGGTGGCGGCGACGACCCGCTCTACTCTCCTCCCCCCTTTCGTTCGTGGCTCATCTGCTTTAGGCTGCGAGAATCTGCTTATTCAGTTGCTCTGTACTGTAACGGTTCGCGTATAAGCTAATGTTTTCATTAATAATCGATAATGCTATTGAATTTACATATTTTTACAAAAATAATCTATCTATAATTTAATTTAATTTAACCGGAATAGTCAATTTTCAACGGAATCGCGTATATTCTTTACAACTAAAATAATCCAATTGAAATGTAGAATAGCGAAAAATATACAAAAAAACTTAGCAACAACGAACCGATACATCACAGTGGCAACTCGACAACCGTTGATTTTCACTCTCCCTAATTTGTCTATCACCCCTCCGAACGGAGACAGAGCGACCAGTATTTACCGCCCCAGCATTTTAATCCTGACGTGGATGGATTCTGTTTGTCCAGGCGGCCGCGGTTTGCAGTGACGCATTGCCCCAGCCGGAGAAAATTCTCTATCTCTCGCTCTCTCTATGCGGCCGTTTCTTCGTTTTCGCCCTCTTTCGCGATTTATGCGCCGGGCACGCGCTCGAGACGCAGAAAAGTGCGCGAATTGGGGGGAACGGAAAGTGGTTTTAAACACGAAAGGGGTTTTATAGCGATTGGGATTAAGGCATTAGGCGGAAGAATTCGGAGCGACTTGAATTGAATTGTAGAGTCTTTAGCGGGCCGGTTTACATACTGGTAGAAGCATTTCCTTGATTCAATTCTAACGAATGTTTGGTAGTTATATATTATTTTTATTTATTTAATGTTTTTTTTCTATGTTTAGTTATTATATAAATTCAATAAAAAAACCTATTTCTAAAAGTGATTATAAAAATCGATCTTGGCAATAATATTTTACTCTTTTTTTTCCACAGTGATATCGTTACAGCGATGTACAAATACTATACTAGATGAAGTATCACACTTGAGGACATTAAATCAAGTACAACCAAAAAAAATAATAATAATAAAACTTACCATTGTGCGAGCTGTGGTCCCGTTGCTTGGCGTCCAGCGCGAGCGCCCTCTCAGACTCGCCCCGCTCGTCCCTCAATCTGCAACGAAGAAGATTCATTTGACATTAGTCTCTTACACGCAATAACCCTCATCCAACCACACACACACACATCACGCATACACAATCATAATGCTCCCACGACGACGTTATCGCCGACATATAGACGCCGCGCCCACGCGCGCATGTAATTTCCAGATAATAATTTCCCCGCCGCGAGATCCCGCGAGCGCGCGCGCCACGATCAATTATTTATAGCGAGCGAGCGACGACGGCGTTTTTCGCGGCCGCGCGCGCAACATCCAGGCGAATATCATTGACCTTGCCTGTGCGCGCGCAGAACGAGAGAGAGAGAGAAGCGCTGCACACCGTATAATGAATTATTCAGTAGGCTCGAGGGGGCTTCGCGATTTAGCTAACTCATTCGGCTTTAATTATAAATTATTTAAGATGTATACCTCCTTCCCCTTTCTCCTACTCCTCCTCCGCCGCGCACTCGGAAGGAGATCGCCAGAGCGACGAGCGCTCGCTGCACGAACCATAACGGACCTCATATCGCTATACAGACGCGAAACGAAGAATATAAGGGAAAAAGAAAATGAAAGAAAACGCCGCCCTCTTCTTTTCTCTCTCGTCTCTGCCCCGCGAAAATTACACTCGGGGGTGTGCTTTTCCCGGGGTTTCGCGGTGGCGGCGGCGGCGGCCTCTTTCGCACCTCGAATCGAACCGCGCGCGAGCGCGGCGCTCCATTAAGTCAGAAGTTAATATCATTAAACATAATATTGGGCGCATCTGGGAGCCGCAGAGCACTTACCACCGCGGCCGTTCCTCTCCCTCCGCCC
This sequence comes from Torymus sinensis, assembly GCA_030522985.1. Taxonomy (NCBI): domain Eukaryota; kingdom Metazoa; phylum Arthropoda; class Insecta; order Hymenoptera; family Torymidae; genus Torymus; species Torymus sinensis. The sequence continues at coordinate 3,327 of JAPYZP010011463.1, forward strand.
TCACTCCCCACACCAACCGCTCTCTTTTCTCTTCTTCGCCCGACGTCGCCGCCGTCGTCGTCGTCGTCCTTTAATTTTTTAATGAGAAAATGCTTTCAAAGAGCCGGAGAGAAATACTGTGTCTACGAGCGATAAGTTACGCCGGCGTTAAAGAGAATGGAAGCCGCCGCCGCCCCCTCTCCGCCGCCGCGCTTTTCGGTGCGCCTAGCGCTTACGCCCGCGCAGTGTGTCCCTCCTCGCCCCGGCTCTTTTTATCTCATTTTCATATTTTCGTGCGGTTAATGCGCTGTTTCGTCTTTTACGTTGTGTTTTTTTTTATTTTAAAAGGTCTATAATAGTTATTAGTTTATCTGTTATTAAACTTATCGTCATTGAGTGATATAGAAAATTTGTAATTTTGTATATTGTCGAAGAAGAAAGATTATATAGGACATGCTTTCTAGAATCGCTCCGGAAATTCTTGTTTACAACAAAATATAACCTTTTACAAAGTCGCGAAAATATACTGAAATAACCCGTCAACTCTCCGCGCGTGCAGTACTTCGGAATCGATTAAACCATACTTCAATAAGTTGAAGCAGCTAGAGCGCCCGCGTTAAATTAAACATTCTCCGCTTCGCGTCGCTGCGCGTTCGTAATTTTGTCATCGATTAGACGCGAGTTTCGCCAAGATAAATTTCATTTACGGCCTGCGGTGTATATCGCCCGCCTTTCCGGGGCGTCAATTAAGGGACTGTTTGATTTGGGCGCGAGAGAGAGAAGACGCTCGAAGAACTCGCAATAACTTCGTTTCGCCTGGCCGTGATTAAATTTTAATTAGTAATACGAGTCAATTAGAACGCGCGACTTCGTTCTCGCCCTGTGCAAAATTCGCGAGTTTTCTCCTCGCATTTTTCTCCAATTCGTCTCTCGCAATTAAGAGGCTTCGAAGTGTACAATAATTAGAGCTCCGAATGAGATTACATCGCTGCATATATAATTAAAGGAAAAAATATATACACAAGATGAGAATTAATCTCTTTTAATAACTTGAATAAAAGTTACGTTCAAGTAATCATGTAATATCATAGTTCAAGCGCTAACTATATACGAGCTCAAAGGTACACGCCCTATACACTGCTCCTGTAAATTCAACCAACGACGCTTCAGAGAGAGAGGTGACACTCGCGCAAAAGCGCCTTTTCGCTGCACGACGCGGCGGAGGAGAGAGCCGATTCGCTTAGTCGTCGCGAGAGACTGCAATAACCGGGTTATTAAATTCGTAATTAGTCGAATATTACGTCGAGGCGCGTATACGCGCTACCGCCGCCGCCGCCGCCGCCACTCCGCCGAAAGGTTCTTGGACTTTTGAGCGTGGGGGCGTAGTCTCTCCTGCCGTACGGGGACGCGTTAATACCTTATGGGCTTTCATTGCCACTTCGATGAGCACTCGAGCGAGAGCGAGCGAACGCTCTATTATTCTCTTGTTATAGGAGCTTGATTCGAAAGCACGAGGAAAGAGGCAAAAAGGAAATTGCTAGAGTCTATGATAATGATCAAATTTAATGCAATTTCTTATACATTCAATTTTTGAATAAGTGAAATTCATTTAATTCAAATAAGCGAATGTTCACTTATTTAAGCACATAGTCGTGCACTAGCTATTCAAAAAGTGCACGATTATGTATTTTCAGTAAGTGAATATATTCAATTATTCGAATTTAGATAAGTGGAAGTAAAGGTATTTTTCCCATCTAACTTCTATATTTTTTTTTAAACGTCATTTTATTATTCAAACGAAATACAACATTTCCAACCCGCTTAAAAGGAATACACGTGCATACGAAACACGAAAACAAAAGACACCCCCGCAGGCTTACGCGCACGCAACTAATTACTCGAGAAATGTTTTGAATTCGCGATAGCGAAAGCATCGTTCTCATTAAAGGCATTCCCGGTATAAGCGGAAAAATCCCGACGATTATCCATTAATCGATTTAGCCTGCGTACGCACACCGGCCGCCCGGCGTTATACATAAAGCCGACGGCGGGGGGGGCAGCCCCGCAAATGCGGTTTCAATATCACCGCCGGTATAATAATCGGCAACAGCAGCAGCAGCAGCAGCATCACAAAGCTATAGCTGCAGGTATGAACATACGCCGTTCTCCTCCTGTCTATACATCTCGCTCGACTCGTCCTCTCGCTCCCTGGCGAAAGTCAAAAGCATAGCGCGGGCGTCGATAATGACGACAACAATTGTAATTTCAAGGGGACAAAGGGGCCCACCTTTGTGACGGCACACAGACAGGAGGTATGTCGCCGACGCGTCGCGCGCAAACTGCATGTCTGTGTATGTAAGCTATGCGCGATGGAGGTGGGCGCGACGTCGACGATTCACCGAGAAAGAAGGATATGCGTGGATTCAGACATGTGTGTGTGTCTATGTGTGTGTCTGTTATAAATGTATATAAAGAATGGAAATAATTTAATGCGAGTGCTGTGTGTGATAAAAATACCAGAGCATATGAATAAAATAATTGTAATTGTTGAATAATATTTGAATATTTTTAACGCCTGCGCCGAGGAAATGTGTTTTTGTCGAGACACAAGGAGAAATTTAAATGATCATTAAGCTATATCGTGTAACTATGTTTTTTGCATAAAACTAATTATACTATTAAAGCCCTTTAATTCTTTCAGCAGAAGAATTTTTCCCAGATAATGAACCTAGCGTGCGCACGCTCAAAGCTCTCTCTCTCTTTGCGCGCAGTTTGTTACTTGAACCGGAATTACTTTAACGAGTGTGAAACTCGACTTAGCATCTCAACTTCGTTTTCTTTATTTACAATGTTGCTCTACCTTACACTTTTCGAGCAAAACTCACTTTCGCGTTCTCGCTCTATACCCTTTCGAGAGCTCTACCGGTTATTTGAGAAGGGAAGGGTTTTCTCGCATCGAGTTGCATAAATGTAATGAGTCGTCGTAAAGAACGCGGAGGTGAAACGGAATTTTCTCAAGCGTACTTGGGAATGCGCGGTGCCACTGATCAACAACCAAACTTTTGTTTTATTATAAAAATACAATAATTCTTGTAAAAAACCACAATAAAATTGACTATTTTTACTCATACTTTTCAATCAAAAAATGAAGATATCGATACGAGAATTCTTTAAGCTTTTAAAATCTAAAAAACATAGACACAAATATAAGAGATTTCGTTGACATCCTCGTACACCGAAATCTCGCGCAGTAACACACTTAGCATTTTCCAATATACATCTGATCTCGAAACTCCCCGGACTGAGACAATGAAATAAAAATGAGGGGAAACTTTCTATTAATGAAAAACATCGAGCAACACGTAATTCCGGCGCTCGCTCCCCCGTTTGATCTCATTTCGCGCGTTTGATAGACTGACGGCGAAATCGAATTAGGCCCAATAGGAATGATATTTCGCTCTCTCACTCTCCTCTCCCGGTATATATATATACAAGTCCCCGGAGATGCTTACGAATATCACCGGGCACCGCCCGAACATTTATCAAACTCGCCTTCCGCGCGCGCGTACATAGCCCGCGGGGAAAGAAAAGGCAGTGGCGCGGCTGCGTAGGAGGAGGATGAGGGTATTCAATCAATGGATTCCTCGCATTCTGCGAGCTCTCGGATGAGAAGGATGAGCGCAGGGTATGAATAAGACGTTACGGATCCGGAATTCATTCGGAATCGACTCTCTCTCTCCCCCCTTCATTCCGAATCTTGAGGTCGCGAGCAAACAGTTGTATTCGTAGTTCACTTAATTGTTGTGCTTCGAGGTTTCAATTGATATATTCTATCAAATAAGAAAATAAATTCAAAAACACGCATTTCTCATCATATATAATAAACTCGTAAAATAGTACCATATATAAAACACATCTATACGTCCGTGCAGCTACTATAGAGAAAAATCGACGCGAACCCTATTTCCCTTAATTATCGGTAATTAATTTCGAAGCGTACACATCCCCGATAATGAGCAAAAGCATCATTCACAATAAAACGAACACTCCCATCCCCGTGCGCGCGCGTACCATACTCATACTCGCGGACATTATCCTCGGCGGGAACCCCCCTTATGCCAAAACAACGGCGAAAAACTTATTGCACCGTCGCCGCATCGATGTTTTCCACGCGTGGCGTCAAAAGGCGGCGGCGGCGGCGATCGGCTTGAAATATGGAAGTCACGATTCGCGAGAGCGAGATACGAGCAGGCGGAAGTAAATTAATCTCGAACGAGAGAGAGAGAGAGAGAGAGAGAGAGCCGCTCGCTCGCGTCATTTATCACGAGTCGTTTATGAGCGGCGCGCGCGAGGGGGACGCGACCGAGTGGACGACCTTCTCCGATTGATACGGGTAGAGCGAGAGCAGAGAGGAGAGAGAGAGAGAGTTCGACGATACGATTGCGCTCGGATGTCTATCAGTCACGCGAAAGAGGTGGAACAAGAGGCTCATTTATTATTTGGCGCTCGGATTTCGCGCGCGCGCGCGAGTGAGAGAGTGGAGAGCTTGATGACGATGCCCCGGCCGGGCTCTATTAACAATGGCGTGGAGGGAAAAAAGTGCCCTTTCATTACTTGATGATCTCGGCAAGGACGCGACCGCGAGATGGGGTTCGGTGCACGCTCGAGAGAGAGCACAGCGAAGGATTCCTCGGCTAATTGAGTAATTATCGGCAGATTTCACGAATCAGTGTTGCCGGTAATTACCAACGACCGAGCGCGCGACTTATTATTCAATGCTTTACTGCGGCGCTCGCTGCAGCTCTGTTTCAATTTCGAGTCTTTAATTAACCCGTCGATTAATCCTTAATTACACGCGCGAAATCGCATGATATATAAACTCGTGGATAATATATACATATAATAAAAGTATGGGGAATAAACAGCGACGCGTACATATTTCTCGGCTGCCAATCAAACGCTCGCGCAATCAAATCAAACAGCAAGACTTCCTCGATCCCCAGCAGCAGCCCCATCTCACTTCCGCCTTCGAATCTCCCATCGGCCTTTTCCTCTATATACAAGACCTCCCCGCTTGGCCTCGTTAATCGAACTCTCTCCTCTCTCTCTCACTCACTCGCCGTCTTTTGCATCCGTGCGCCCTACACTTAAAACGTTCCTTCCACGGCAGACGCGCGCGATAATTCGAAATTTTGTCGAAATCGATAGCGCAATAAGGCATACGTCGTAGCAGTAGACTGAGAGAGAGAGGAGAGTCGGGGCCTCCCGATGGGGCGAGCGAGCGAAACTAGCTAATTACGTATCCCCTGCGGGACCCCCGCAGACAGGAAATGAGAGACTCCCCGAGTTCCTATTCCTCCTCGTGATCAGCCGCCGCTGCCGCTCGGCTCTTATTTTTCTCTTTGTTTCTCGCTGTCTGCGCGAGCGCAGAGCTATTTGCCGTTTGATTAGCTCTGATGAACTGGATCTGTTGACCGGGTCGTGCTTGCGAGGGATTCAGCCGATTGCCATGGTTAAACGCGGTTAATTGGATGAATAACAGCTTTTAGTTGTAGAAGTAAAAAAGATGGACTCTGGAACGAATATCATCGATGATTTAGAGAGACTGATATGTAGATGTGTGTAGGTGTACTTAAGTATAAAGTAACGGTAGTACAAATTTCGTAGAGCACGTATATAGGTACGGTATTCATTGAAATTTTCATCAAAGACTTAACTTCCTCTTTGTACCCAACGCTGAGAGAGAGTGAGAGAGATGTTGGTGTCCCTTTTTTATCCCTCCCATTTCGTCCTCCTTCCACCTGCATTGTCTCGTCGCCTCTCCTCGGCTTTATATACACACGTAACCAGTCTACGGGGCCGGAGCGGACTTCTATATACGCACTTAAGCGCAGTCGGATTAAGCCAAGAGACAGCCAGAGAAAGAGAGAGAGAGAGAGAGAGAGAGAGAGAGAGAGAGAGAGAGAGAGTGAGAGACCGAGAGAGATACGCGTACCGAGATAACCCGAGTTTATGTCCGCGCGGCGGCCCCCGCGTTTTAATTAGACGGCCAAAGACAGAGTCTACCTAGAAATGTTGATTGAACTAAATTGTTTTCCAGCCTCCAGGAATAAGATTTCGCTCTCTCTCTCTCTCTCTCTCTCTCTCTCTCTTCTCTCTCTCACTCTCTCTTCTTCTCTCTCTCTCTCTCCGCGGGGACACAATGCTGATTGTGCCCCGAGATAACTGGCCGGCTCCCGCCGGGCGCTAACTCGCGACTTCTTTTGAGCATTCAATTTTGTGTGTCGAGGGAGGGAGGGAGGAAGGCCTGATCGTACGCTATTACGGTTTAATCGCCCGGGATTCCTCGCTGCTTATTAGCGTGGAGGGAAGAGAGAAAGACAGTGCTTCTGTGCGCAGGGTCGATTGTTGTGTATATGTGTGCGTATCCTGTTTAGAATAATTCGTCGGTTGATTATGAACGTCTTGTTTGGGAGGTAAGGAAGGTTCGCTCAAATGAGGGTTTAAATCAAAATTTGCATGAAATGTTGTCAAGCGAATGAAGTTGATTGTGTTTACTTTTAATTGAGATTCATCGTTGTAATATGTAATATAATGCGTTGACTATTTGCATCTGCTGTGACGTTATCAGAAGGTTCAGAATGACTCGCGCTAATATTTGTCATTGAAAATAAATTGTTTTTTATGAACAGCATTTAAACCAGTCTTCAATTTTTTGTTTCTTAATAATGTGACAAAAATTACCATAATCAAACGTGAAAAACGTTAATCTAAATTCTCTTATTAATAATCATCGATACTAAGAATACTGAAGCCCTCTCTCTCTCTCTCGCTCTCTCTCTCTCTCACTCTCTACATCTCATTCTCCAAGAAAGCAAAGACATTCTTCCTCCAATCCACTTCTTGCGTTCGCAATATTCCATTGAACTCCCTCACTTCTCTATAACCTTCGGCAAAAATGCGCACACTTCGAGCCACCTCCTGTATTCACTTGCTCTTATAATGAAAGCTCGAAAAGTAGTATAATTCATGCGACCCGGTCTCTCTCTCTCTCTCTTCATTGTGTGTCGCAGCCGAAAACGACACACTGCGATCGCGCGCACGAGGCTCGTAAAGCCGCGAGAGCGCACGTGTGTACACTCTCGCACAAAGCCGAGGAGTCAGGGCTGGCGAAACGAGGGCGAGCGAACGAACCGAGAACGAGAGAGAGCGAGAGAGAGAGACGGACTAGTAGAGGGAGCCTAGAAAGGGTTTGAATTATGAAACGCGTACGAAATGGCATATCGGTGCACGACGACGACGACGACGACGAGCCTTCGTTGGTTCCCCGCGCGGTGCCTTACGTATTCTGCAATCGCTCTACTCCCCCTATATTCTCGGTCCTAAAATAGTGTAAACCATCGGGAGAGAGAAAGAGAGAGAGTGAGCAGGTCGCGTGGTTTCAAAGATCGCTGAAAGATATAATAACGTATGGAGAGAAGGGACACGGGAGTATGGCTGAAAGCCACTTATGCGAGCGCCAGCGAGGGGAGGTGAGTGAGTATATATCTGTGGCTTTTTTCTTTCTCTCTCGCTGTCTCTCCCGCGAAGGTCGTAAAAAGGCGGAGTAAGAGAAAGAGCGTTTTTCAATTCGGAAAATTTTACGATAGGCATCTCTTTCTTTATGCCATGCGTGTATATGTGTGTGTATGGCTCTCATCTCTATTTATCTATGTATCGGGTCCTCGCGCACGATAGAGGACGATTATGAACGTATTTCAGAAAAAAAATATGGTATGATTATAGATGGATATATAAGATATCAAAGTTGCTTAATTACAAACTCAATTCATTTGCGAGTCATTTCTATTTTACTTTTTGCGCGAGTTTCGACAAAAACTAGTACCATTTTTTCCAGAGTCTTCTTATCGAATCAATCATCGCTCCAATACAGTAATAGAAAAAGACGTTGGAAAAAAAACCGAGGAGCGAACTCACAGCTTAATTAGTAAAACTCATTAGTGTCTTTATATACGCAAATACACTGACGTAAACTCTCATCAGAGGTAAATTTATTCAAATTGACATTGATCGTTGAAAGAAA
>JAPYZP010011476.1:0-11756 GCA_030522985.1 Torymus sinensis
ATCATTGGTTCACTATTATTTTCGTGTTTTATATGTCCCATTGTTCGTGATTCTCTCGTTCAGCAAAATGAAAAGTGCCGATACGATTAGGCGCTCTTATAAAAAGGCCGGTGATTTAACGCGCGTGGTAGCTGCCAAGAGAAGGATAGACAGTCTAAGTAAAGTAACTGTGGATTTAAATAAGAATGATACTTTAATTAACTGTGATTAACTTATGGTAATTTGAGGTGTGTGTGTGGGTTAACGGTGTATGAAAAAAGTAAACTAAAAAGACGGTTGTTTAGGGACGACGGACAAAAATCTATGGCTCAAGCGGAAAGCTATGGTGCGGGTGCACGCTCGTCTCTCTGAACGAAAACTGGCCGAGAATACAGCGCGCAGCCGGTTGCCCGGCTCTCTTCCAGTACGAAAAATCCACGGCTCTCCTCGCGGGCCCCCCGCAGAAGTGCCAAAGCTGCCTCGCTGAAGGTGTCGAAATTAATCGCGCGATCCCCGACATTGTTTACCTTGCGTGCGCGAGTCCAGAGGTGCTCAACTTGAGCAGAGGTTCTCTAATTAAAGGCGACAATAGTTAAAAATATTATTTAAAACTAAAATGCTTTTAAGTATAAAAGTCATGCGCGCAAGGTCAAGCTAAATGGACAACCTCAGAGTGCACTCTCTGAACACCCATAGAACAAGAAAAAACTTGTCTCAGAGATGTAACCCATCATTTTTTTGCAATTGAATTTTCTTTTAGAAAAATAAAGAAATAAGTAAGAGAGATTTGTAACCTTCACTTGAACTCTCACTCCCACGACTTGGGAGAATCTGTACAGCTTGTTTAATATTAATTTGTTTCTAGAGCATTCTCAAGTGACTTTTCTTAGCAGAGTACGAAGTTGCAGAACAAGTGAGACTTCTAAATCTCGGCTCCATCGTTCATTCAGGAGAAAAGTTTTGAGGTTGATTTACAAAATCTCCAAGGTAAAAGTTGTGTGGTCAACAGAATAATGCGAATACAGATAAATGCATCCATTTTCAATTAAATGGGACTCTTAACTTCAGACTTTAGTGTATACTGATATTAATTTTTCTACTACTTTTATATCTCTTTTCTCTCTCTCGCTCTCTTTTACTCTTTTATATCTTCTCTCTCTCTCTCTCTCTCTCTCTCTCTCTCTCTCTCTCTCTCTCTCTCTCTCTCTCTCTCTCTCTTTTATATCTTTCTTCTGTCTCTCTCTTTTATATCTTTCTTTCCCAATATATCTTTAGTATCGCCTTTAAATTAGAAATCATGTGGGATTAAATACAGGATCACCAAACTTTAATTGTCAAAGATAAATACTTTTGTTTTCTTTATCTTTTGCTTCTCTATATTTAATGAGAATACCCGCAGAGCAATTAACGCTAATTATATCTGTTTCTTGTGTCGATTAGAGATAGAGCGCTCTAGAATAATGTATGTGCTAGATTTATACTAAAAATTAATTTTCGATACATTAAGCTTAAAAATCGTTTTTTTTTTCAAACTTTTTTTTAATTGTCCGATGGATTCGGCTCACAAGGAGAGTCCACACCCTCTGGGAAACGGATTTTAGCGGGCATTTGAGAGTCGATTTCTGGTACATAAAAATGATGCCCCGTGTTCTTACTTATTTCGTTAAAAAATGATGCCACTTGTATTGACTGTCACATTGCAAGTATTTAAGATACAAAAACGAGCATAGAAGATTATAAAAGTAGACACTAAAAGCTAAAATTGAAGATCGTTAAAAAAATAAAAAAAATTTTCAGGAAGTTACAAGCCATCAAAGCAAGGGTAAGAAAGTGGTTAAAAATACGATCCATTAAATCATTTCAAATGAAGATAAATTTTTAACTATTTTCGTATGCTATCTTTAATTGCCTGTAACTTCTTAAAAAATTAAATTTTATTAATGAACCACGGCCTATATTTTAGCTTTTACTGTATGCTTTTATAATTTTTCTTCCTCGTTATCGTATCTTAAATACCTTCAATGTGGCAGTAAATTAAGGGACATCATTTTTTAACGAAATATAGGAGGGGGGGGGGAAAGAAAAAGGGCCTATTTGATGAAAGTATGAACACTAAGCTTCATTTTTAAGTACCAGACATCAACTTTCCAATGCCTGCGAAAATCCGTTTCCCGGAGGGTACGGACTCTCCTTGTCAGTATAGAACTATTCGATATTTATAATTAGACGAGTAGCTGTCCCAAAATTCGTTTGGATCCGTCGAAATCTCACTTAGGTAATCGAGGAACTCTGACTTACGTACTGACGTACAGACATACATACATCTCGAAAAAAGCTTAAAATGGACTCATTTTGGGTGGAAAACAATTTATGTAATAAATTATTAGTACCTATTTTTGGTAAAACATTTCTCGCTCTGGGAAAAATATATGGCTCTTCCGAGCCGTGGTCGTGCCTAAAAAACAAAAAAATATTGAGATAGGGACAAAAAAATAAAAAATATATTTTACTGCAAAGGCAAATAAAGGCAACGAAAACTGTATTATTTAAAATTCACTTTATTGATGAAACGCAAACAGTTGCTATGTGTATATGTATAACCCTGCAACAGTAAAATACGACTAAAACTTCATCTAACATTTCCGTTACCCAAACCTTGCAGTAGCCTATAAATGGATTATTTCGTTAAACTCTAATAATGGAGATGTATGTAAAAAATTACGTTTATATAAAGTTTTTATGAACTTGATGTTTGGCGTAACTTCATCTAAATGTGTCCAACGAGGCATTCCCAAACTTTAGTTTTTTGTAATCTATGTTTGCCAAAAGGTCAGCAAAAGTTTTCCAAAGTATTAACATGCTTCGTATGAAATAGAAAAGTTTAGCTAAAGTGAGGCTGAAGTTTATAATATGTTCCGATCAAGTTTAGATCAACGTTTTATGAAGCCCAAAAAGGTATGCATTTCTAAACTTCATTCTGCATTCAGGAGAATTTTGTAGAAACTTTAGAAAAACTTCAAGATGACCTGATTTCTCCTTTTTCCTTTTTTTCTAAATTTCCCATAACTATATAAAAAGTTATCTGAACTTGACCCAAACGGAGATAAATTATCTAAATAAGTTATTTCCGTTTGGGTCAAGTTAAGATAACTTTTTATATAGTTATAGGAAACTTAGATGAAAGGGATAAATATAAAAAAGGTCATCTTGAAGTTTTTCTAAAGTTTCGATAAACTTCTCCTGAATGCAGAATGAAGTTTAGAAATGTAAACCTTTTTGGGCTTCATAAGACGTTGATCTAAACTTGATCGGAACGTATTACAAACTTCAGCTTCACTTTAGATAAACTTTTCTATTCCATACGAATCATGGTAATACTTTGGAAAACTTTAGCTGAACTTTTGGCAAACACAGCTTACAAAAAACTAAAGTTTGGGAATGCCTCGTTGGACAAGTTTAGATGAAGTTACACCAAACATCAACTTCATACAAACTTGATATAAACGTAATTTTTTTACGCAATTCACGAATACAGCGAATCGCGTTCGGAAAGCACACCCACGACGAAGTAAAGGCAATTACCGGTGTCCTTTTTTGGACGGATATGGCTCTTAATCCTCGTCCACCACCTCTCTGCAACGCTTCAACGCTTCAGCTTCGACGACAAAAAACGCGTAAAACGGAAAAGCAGTTCAAAGGGTATTTTCGCGCCGCAATTAGACCACCTCATTCACAAATGAATGCTAACCGCGCACCAGGCGCATGCAGAAAACACGTTCTTTTACCCGTGCACACATACAGAGAGAGAGAGAGAGAGTGAGAGAGGAGAGAGGAAAAAAGCGTTCACATACATAAAAGTTTATTCTTCCCGCAATTTCGCGGCCCGCGCGCGTATGTACACCTCCGTCGCATATAATAACGCCTACAAGCGCGGGCTCGCAAAAAAAAATTTTTAAATTACGCGCGGAAAAATGCAAAACGCCTCCCTCTCTCCCCTCCTCTCTCTCTCTTGGCGTATAATGGCCTATGACGCTGCGCGCGCGCGGGGCAGAAAATAAGGGCAGAATGCCAGTAGTAAAGGGGGTTGCTGCAGCGAGCTGCATCACGAGAGCCGCCACAACATCCTCGGGGGGGCCTCGAGCCTCCTCCTCCGCCCCCTCTCATATATATACTTATGCAGGTGCGTGTGAGTGGGTTAGCGGTGGGCGCGAAGTAAAGAGGGACAATATAATAGCGCGCGCAGAGAGCGGAGCGCGCGCGGCGTGCGGCCCTCGTGGAGGGGGCGTACGCGACTGCCGCTGGCGGATGCGACTCTCGCGGCGCCTCAGTGGCTGCTCCGACACTGAGCCGCGCGCGTCGACTCTACGAGCCCCCCGTGTGTGTGTGTGCGCGCGTCGTCCTCCTCCCTCGCGTCCGCACCTTCGCCTAGACTCCCCCGGTGCAAATCCCGTACATTCCTGGACGGCAGTGGTATCGGGGGCCCGATGCCGGCCCGGCGCCGCGATGCCCAGGATCATCGGAGAGCGTGGACCAGCAGCAGCGGCGGCAGTGGTGGTAGCTCCGATCGCGATTAACGTCGCGCGACCGGCGAGCCACGAGATAGCTGCGCGCGGACCACCGCCGAACTACCAGCACTACTACGCGCCTCCGGGGATTTAAAGCAGAGGGAGGGAGAGAAGTTCGCGCCAGCCCGGCTAATTAATCGGCCGACGGAGATAAGGCTGCGTTCAATTTGTGAGTGGGCTAATAAATTGTGAGAATTTTCCCCTATATATAGGCGCACGCAAATCTCTCACTCTCTCTCACTCTCTCTCTCTCTATCTCTCTCACTCTTATACTCGTGTAGATTACACGAGCAGGATTCGCGACGATTATGCATAATAATTCGGGAGATGATCTCCTGATGAATGAATCCGGAGTGTCGGACGAGGGGTTTTACTGGCGTGCGGAATGGCACAGAAAGTTTCCACGATGTCATCGGTGCGGCATTATTTGTGCTTTGGATTGGTATAGTGGGCACATTTTGCTGCTGATATTGATAAAAGGATATGACAGGTCGCGGAGTTATCGTGGTGGATGCAGGGAATCTTTGCTTCGTTAGCGGTTTGCCAATAGCGATATAGCAAATTAAAACTTTACTTGTTAAAAGTTCGGTTGCGGTTATGTTTAACATTCGTCACATCCGGCCACTAATGTAGTGGTTTAAATTTTGCTCTTGCAATATTAAATAGGCGACGGCGACGGGTTGATAATAATGATGCTATATTAATGAGTATTTTGTACGTACAAATTTATTTGTGTATAACATTTATTCTCCATTATAATAACCGTTCTACAAACTGCGTGTAATTTTTACTAAATATCTAAAATTGCTAAAATTTCGCTATTAAGTAAGCGAATTCTGGGGTACGATGTACAATATGAAAATAATATAATGCTCGACTATTCGCTATTAAATATTCAATAAAAGCTAACCCGTTATAAAATACCAAATTAAAACTTAATACACATACAAGAGTTGCTCTTTAAAAATAAAATTTACGTTTAGGAGAGTCATTTTTTATTTTTAAATAAATTTTATTTTTAAAGGAAATTAATACAGAAGATTAAGCTAAGCAGATTATAAAGAAGGGCTTTTTTATGTTTTCAATGAGATGCTAATTATGCTAACGAGCAACTAATGTTTCTTTGAAAACAATGCATGAGTGCTTTGTATTTTTAATGTAAATAATGATAATCCTTTGGAAAGATCTTCATGTATACCTGAAAAATTAACATTCCGTTATATGTTTAAGAGCAATAACTAATACATTTAAAACGGTTTTATTAATAGCTGTATATAGTACGGATACAATTTTAACGGATACATATATTCAGTATAATACATAATTATTCATCTTGTTAAAATAAACATTGTTTCTCACAACTAAAAGTAAAGCTAGTTATACTTATATCATTTTCTGATTATTATCTTTGTCGTACAACAAATTTTAATTTTTGTCTTATTTTAATAATGAAAAATATTCATGTACTATAATTACAGTTGTTATTTAAATAATATACCACATTAGAAATTTACATAATTTTAATGTAAATATTTACCTAAGCATATTGTGCACATTCGGCATAAACTAATAACATATAATTAATCGCAATTATAAAGATTCATTTTGTAGTTATCTAACTAAAATAAAATTTGAATTCATTGTATTTTAATAAGTTAATTCGCAATTAAAAATTCTTTTACATTATTTATTTATTTGTTTAAATACATTATTCGACAGTCACAAATACTATTCCAACGATTTAAAATTTGCCAAACTTATTGGTTAATAAAAAGGATGGAGATGTTTGCATTGGATGGTTTGTAAACGCACCGAATAGAATATAACACCGTGGAGTGTACATATACAAACATTTAGAACTACGAAATATCCTCAAGCAAAAAGCACAATAATTTGCTTCTACCTTTGACTATACAAAAGATTCTTTCAATCTTTTGTTTCTATTATTATCTTGGAAGTGTAGTGCTTAAAGCATTTTTTTTCTCTTTCATCAATAATCTTTTCTTTTCTGCCGCAGAGAGCGTATTTATTCTCCATAGTGGTCAGTTTTAGCGCGCACGCAACTCATGTGTTTGTCGGTAAAACTAAAGTACTTCAATTTCCATCGGTTACTTTTTATTGCCTGCCTCGTTCACTTTTTTTTTGTTCTGCTACAGTTTCGCGATCGGCATATGCATGACTTCACCCTGCCGACAAAAATATATATTCACAAAAGGATTCTATTTCTTTTTTTTTTCTCTATATTAAAAAACTCGAGCTTTATCGAAAACCATTGAGTTAATGGATGAAAAAATCGTAGCTCGCAGATTTGGCGCGGTACAAAGGACAGAAAATTAGATTTTGAAGCTACGATTGTAAAAACAGTGGAATACGGCGCGGAGGTGGGCGCGGGCACGTAATGAAATACGAGGCGAAAGAAGTAAAACGAATGCGCGCGGCAGGAGCAAAAAGTCTAGGAAAAATTGCACATCGGGGGATCATAGAGCGTTTCTGCCTTCAAGGCGCGCGTTGTTTATAACCGCGGGTTTCCTCCTTTCCGGAAAAATCTTCAGAGATATGTTTTTCATCCCGGACTTTATTCTTCTATAAAGCTCGGGATTTTTAAATGATTCATGGCTATAAAGCGGGACTGTTTGATATTAAAAATTCTGCTCTTTAAAAGCGCATAAAGGAATATGACGTTCAGTTGGAAATGAGGTTTAATATTAGTTAATTAGCACTTGTTCAACAATTTTATATTAAGGACGTACTATAACGATCTTAAAAAGATAATAACTCTAGTCATTACCGCAACAACGTGACAGAAACTTTGTAATCCGAAGTTCATAATCTAAGAGTTTAATTCTTACTCAAGATCGTAAAGTAAGCTCGCGAGTTCGCCCTCCCCCATTCCAGCCCCACTCTGAAATGAACGCGAGAAATCTCTCTCTCTCTCTCTCTCTCTTTCGCGCGCCGAGATATATACACGCAGAGGCAGCTGGCAAGTTTGAGCCTCGAAGCGGTGATTTATCTTGTTATTCATAATTATGAAAAACCTTGCTTTCGCGCCACGCCCTTGTCGAAGCGTTAATTCTCGTTATATATACACATTCCTCTGCCGCCTCATTTTTCTCGCGCCTGAAGCTCCACCTGATCCCGTCTCCCACGCGCCGCCGCGCGCCTTGTAATGCGAAACCGCGTCGAAGCTGGAAAGCATATGGCCGCGTAATGAAAGCGCGGGCTGATCGCATTTGCGCATATGACGAGCTTGGCGAAAAAAAGTGCGGGGGCCGCTATACTCTCTCGCGGTCGTCCCTCGTTTCATTTCTGTCATCCACTCCCTGCCTCACGTATAAGAACGACGCGCGTCCTTTATCTTTCTGGAGTTTTTATGAGAAGCGAGGAAAAAAATTTCGCCCGTTCAATGAAACTTCTCTATATGACCTTGCGCGCGTTAATCTCGCGCTGATCGAAACTTTAATTTAGTGTGAAATTCTCGAGCGGAACTCGCAGTTGAGGCGCGATATCTTCTATTTCAATTGAGAACTCGGATATTTTATTATTTTATTTAGAGCAAGCTGGATGGATGGCGCCTCGATATTGCGATTTGAAAGTAACTGATGAATGGTCGTTAAAAACTTTTTAATTAAACTCTATAGAATAATTTTTCCAACTTGAGCGAAATATCAACTAGCGTTTTTAAAACGTAATTATGAGCATTTCTCGTTACTCTCATTAGCATTGAAGAAGCTTAATAATAAACAATAGTTGCTGTAGTAAATTAATTGCAAATCATTCTACGGGCGTATAATTATATAACGTGTACTTTACTACGACCCGTCAACACGATGTTTTCAGCGAAAGTATGACCTATCTTTTCCAAACGAAATATATTCTCTCTCTCTCTCTTGCACATAATTCACGCTCTTTCCAATACTTATTCTCATTTCAGTCTTGAGGCTGATGAAATTAATATTGCTTTGAAGTACAGTGCTAATTTAAAATGCTGGAAGTGGTCGGCATTTCTCCACCTAATATTCACGACTAATGAAAAATAGCGCACAAATTATTAATAAAAAAATTTTATTGCTTTCCAGCATTGTCCCCGGTTTTATTTTCGAAAAAAAAAACCGTTTAACGGTTATATGCGCACTCTTCTCAGCACGCGGGCGAAATTTAAAAGCACTCTAGCGCTCGTATAGTCAATACTCTTAGCGCGGAAAGAGCCGCGCTCGCGCGCATATTCGTGGCACATAGCATATTGAAATTCTGCCGCGGCCACAATAACCGTTAAAAGAAACAACCCCGCTATATACAGCCGTACAACGCTCATTATTTATTGCAAATTTCACGCCATTTTCGCCAACACTCTGCCGCGCTATATCCCCACGCATTCTCTGCGTGTATCAGCGCCACTATAATACCCTTGTATCGAAATATACATCAAGCTTTATTTATCGTCCGCTGCAAGTGCTCCCCCTAACTCAGCCGGCAGTCGGCCGCAAATTTCATTTAGAAAATCTGAGAAACCGGCCGACAGCTCTTCCCGCGGGTGCGGTATAACACCGGGCATTTTTTCTCCCCTCTCGCAACGCCGCCCCTAAACTCCTTGTCTTGGGCATGTTCGCTCCGAAACACGCGAGAGCCCATTCTCGCGCTCTCCATCGCAAAACGCACGTAACGAACAACGCGAGTACACACACGCGCGCACGAAAGCAGCGCAGAGAGAGAGAGAGCACGCGCGCCAGCCGGCAGTGACGCCGTAAATTCCACGAAAATTCGTGTGTGCAACAAGCTGGCGCGCCCACCCAACCCGAGAGGGCTATGTGTACATATATACTACGCGTACGTACACATGTGGTCTTTCGTGTAACTTATACGCGGCTCTAGGTACAGACAAGTGCGCTACCAGCACGCGATGAAAAATAGCACTTTATACAGAGAGCGATCTCACACCTCGCGCGCATCACGCGCAAGTGCAGCTGTTTTCCCCGCCGGCGATTCTCTCTATATAATTTTTCAATTAACTGCAATTATTAGCGCGCGCGCGCTTCAACGCGAGTATTACGCGATTATACCGGCGGCGCATTTGATTTGCATCGTTTATCGCACCACCGGGCGCCCCTGTAAGCGAGCGTCATGAGCGCTTGTATTTTATCGAGTCTTCGCGTCAACCGGCCGCACGCGCGCGCGCGCGCGTGCCGAATGGCCTGGCGCTCGCGATCGAGGAGCGCTAAATTGTAATTGCAAATTCTACGCGATATAAATTTGACCGGATGACGCGTTGAGGGGATATTAAGTTCGCACCGAGTATCGATATTATTATTTGCGATATTCCCCGATGGAAGGAATTACGGTCGTCAATGCGTGCTTTTATTGGAAGGGAAAAGAAATTGCATTTTACACTCGATGCTAAAATGCGAATTTGTTGTATGAATTATTCATTTTTGTATTCTTTAAATATTTTATCGGAAATATATTTACATGATATTAACGGTGCGGTAAATGTTGGGAAAATTTTTTCAACTGAGATATAGCCGGAAACGGAGACAGATATCATCCGAAACAAAGAACATTTTTTATAATCATTGTTTCTAATAAAAGTAGTCCTTATGGTTTAATATACTTAAATTTTATCGATATTTTCAATTCTGTGTCAAGCGTATCTCGAAATTCTATTCCATATTGACCAATAAATAGATCGTTCTTTGCAGATATCATACAAATGCGCCCGTAAACTTTCAGTTCGAAACTCTGGAAAGGTAAACAGCGGTAAGGTTTCAAATTTAGCCCTGAGGAGACAGAGTTATAAAACTATACGATTCATACTTCAATCGATCGTCAATATTTTGAATCAATAACATTTTAAAATGCTATTTTATCTTTTACTGTTTGCTTGGGAAAAACGTTAAATAGCGTTTGGAATTTCGTTTAATTTGTTGATGTAACTGGATTCAGTTTCTTTAATTCAGTACGTGTAGTATTCTCAATTTATTAAAAAAACAGTATATGGCTACTTTGTGAAACTCGTAATTTAATCACGCTCCATCTCAAATACGGGCGCTTGTTAGTCTTCTGCAAATAATTCTATAAATTGTTTGATTTTTACCATGCTTGAGTTTCATACGTACGCGCTCGACTGTTACCAGTCCTTTTTTGTCAATCATTGTTTACAGTCGACCCAATTACTCGCAATACTTTTTGAAATGAACAGTTTGATCGCCGAATAAAAGTTTATAGCCCGAAATTCCTTTCCAATTCTGATAAACTCGTATCATTCACAGTTTCCCAATAATCTTTTTTTATCCGTTATCAAATATTTTTAAAAGATTCACCCTATCGCGGGCCTGAATTATATTGGAAAGGAGTTTATCAAGTTTCGACTTGATCCTCAAGTTCGTATTTTTGTACATCTCCCGGGCAGTCCATTTCAAGTGCTGCAACAGCTTGAGAGAAATGCCATCAGGCAGTGCGCGCCAGTCTTAACTTTCCAACTTGCCAATAGTTGCGCAACAGCGAGCGTGTAATCAATGAAAGTAATAAACCCTACTACTTACACGCTACCGCAAGTGAAAAATTCTTTTGCTCTCTCATTTATTTCTCGCGCAGTGATTGACTTTGTTAATTAACAGTTTTTAAGGAAATTTCATTAAACTGATCTACTAGGAGTTTTCTGTTTTAGTACCAGCAAGTATGCTCTCAAACTCTTGACCCTACTTTAGAAGAAAAATTATGCTTTCGGAATATTTTGCTTGCACATCACTTTTGTCACGTCCTCTCATTTAAAGTATCGTATCCGTTCGATGACCGATCCTTCTTTCTTGAGGTTGCGAAGCATTTTTATCCCCTCAATAACGAGGGGATATATATTGACAAAGGTGTATTTTCGCCTCTATTATGTTCAAGAGAATATTTTACTAAGGGTGAAACATTGTAGACGCTTTTATATATGGAAATGTAGTTGAACTTGTTTAAATATTGGTAAATTGGAACAAATTTTGTTGAATATTTTCTTTAAAAGCAATAATTTTCAAACCATAGGTGTAAAATTAAAATCGAATTTATTTATAAAGATTCATTCAAGTGATATTCGTAAAACAAACGATACATCAATTTACACATATGTATCATATATATTTATTTAATTACCAGCCACTTTTATTAAAAGTATCAATTTCAATTTATTATTCTTATTTTAAAATGCTACATGAATTTCTAGACAATTTATATTCT
>JAPYZP010011477.1:0-10162 GCA_030522985.1 Torymus sinensis
TTCTCAATTCCACGGATAATTTACGGATAATTTACGGCAAATTATCCAATAGTTTATTTTACCCTGCGTTAAAAGTGTTCTGGGAACTTCAGAGACGTAAATAAGTTCCTTTCTGTACTTTTCATATTTCAAAAGCAAAACATATCTCATGTCGTTTCCTTATTCTCCATCCAAGCCGAAAACCCTCGTCGTCAAAGCCTGCAGCACGTCCCCTTCCTCTCGTCTCCGCGGCACGCGTCGATATCCCATTAAAACTCCAAGGGTCCAAACTGGAAATACCTCGTCTCTGCTTCTAAAGAACAAAAGAAACGCGCGAATGAGAGAAAGAGAAAACGAGACTCCGCGAGTCAGCCTCCGAGATAACAAAAATTTATAGAAACCCCGGCCCTTAATACTTTTTATCTGGGTGCTCTTATTGTAGTGTCTGCCTGCCGTTGCTGCCGCCTCTCCTCTTTCTCGGGTGCGCACCAGCTAGAGAGGTAGAGATATAGAGAGGGAGAGAGAGAGAGAGAGAGAGAGAGAGAGAGAGAGAGAGGGAGAGAGAGCGGACAGTATATTTTAATGTACGCAATGATAAAGGGGCGAAGCTCGTGTTACTTGTCAGTGTCGCCCTGGAAATTCGCGCGGTAACTCTCTGGCTCTCTCGCTCCTTTACGTAAGTCTCTCTCTCTCGCCTCCTTCTTTGTCTTGCTCTAGAGCACAGCGGCAGATCTCGCGGGCATTGCGTTTTTCCGTTTGCAAGCGCGCTCGCACTCCTTTGTTTTCTTCTTCTCGCTCTGCGACGACGACGACGGGGAGAACATAGAAGGAGGAGGCAACGACTTCTTCTTCCTCTTGTTGAGCCCGAGAAACATTTTTACGCTGGAGGGGGGTAATTACTCTCAGTTAGTTCGGCGACCTATAAATATTATTTTTTGATCCGAGTTTTTCGGCGTAGCTTTAATGATCGTGATATTTTGTAATTATTGTCGTATTTTTACTCGCGCTTGGTAAGAAAGTTGTAACACTGACAGGTGTACTTTGGACAGAGAATTTCAAAAGGAATTTATAATGGTTGTTTGATTCGAATAAGTCATTCAATGCACTAGTTTTAGTATAGTATTTTTAGTTTGAATAAAAAGGTAAACAAATTTTCTTAAACTTGAATCCTATATAACAATGGAACAATAGACTACTATAGACAATACGTTGTGGTAACAGAGACATTATTGTTGATTTTATGATCATACATTAAAGAGCAACAATTGTGAATTAATTCCTTATTGAATGACATACATCTATTTGTAATTTTATAGTACTTCAAAGCAATTTAATGATTATTTTAAGATACACTATAGCTTATATTATTGTGATTTCTTTTTCTTAACTGGTAGAATTTTGAAAGAATATTCGAAAAAAACATGCTACAAAGTTATTTAGTTTCAAGAAAATTTAGCAAATAACTACTTATTCAACTATAGACATTATTTTCTTGATTCTGACTTTCGAATAGTCCAGACATCGCTGTAAAAAAGGACACTATAGTCAGATTTTAACGACTCGAAGGAAAACCACACAGACACGCGACTTTTTTTTTCCATTCGTAACAACAACGCTCCCGTAGTTCTATCTCTTCGTGTGACACATTTCCGCCTGCTCGCGCAATAAAGCAGCGAAAGCAGCGCGCGCACGACTGTCCGTTTCCTCGCTCGTGCATTCGCCTCTCTTTCTCCCGTGAAACGACCCATAATACACCGAAGGAAGCGCAGTGAGCGCGCGCGTGCGCTCTCAAGTTCTTCCCACTGAAGGCTGAAAGCAAAGAGAGAGAGAGTGAGAGAGAACGAAAGAGTGTAAGAACTCCTGTGAACGCGGGAAGAGAAAGATTAGACAGAAGTGGACGAGGAGGATTTTAATTGCTCTAGGAGGAAAGGATCGATGATGCGCCAGCGCGCGCGGGCAAAGTTCCTTTTGTGAATTTTGCAGAATCGTTACGTATAATGGACGTCGGGATTAGCGAGGAAAGGAGAGGAAGGGTAGGAGGAGGGGGAGTTTTATTGTCGATGAGTTATTGCGTAAGTTTGGACTCTTTGAGGAAGATTCGCTGCTGGTGCTGCTGCTCCGCTGCGTTGCGCTCTGTTTTAGCCGGGGGATTTGTTAATTTCTTAGCTCGTTAGAGAAATTTCGGATGTTTTTGCAGGAAGATGCTGTGTATATCCTCTTGCGCGTATAGTAAATCTCCGTGAGCGTCATTAAAGCGAAAAAGAAGCTGTTGCAACGTCTTTGTGCGCGGTAGGATAATTTGTATACCGTTGAGTACTGGTTGTCTTCCTTAGCGTTTATCGGATGCAAGTGATTGTTGAGTATTCTGTGATAGTCTTCTACTGCTCAGTTTATTGTGCGCATTCAAGTGACAAACTCGATAATTATATCCGTTTAATAATGCCGTTGATACGACCCTTTCTTCATCTTCATCCCCTATCCCTCGCCACACCGCAGCTATCCTCGAAAATGCACTTTGCGCGCGCGAGAAAAGGCCCGTCAGGTCGCTGCGGGCGCGAGACAATCGTACGTACCTATAGGGTAAAAAAACCGCAGGATAAAGGCAGAGCCAGCCGCACTATACGCCAGGTGGAAAGACAGAGACGAGGAAGATCGAAAGAATAGGAGGAGAAGAGACAGAGAGAGAGAGAGAGAGAGAGAGAGAGAGAGAGAGAGAGAGAGAGAGAGAGAGAGAGAGAGAGAGAGAGAGAGGGGGAGCGGGAGAAAAAAGGGCGGAGAGAGAGAGCGAGAGAGAGAGAGAGGCGCGGCGAGGGCGCGTGCACGTGCGCGAAGAATGCTGCTGCTGCTGCTGCCGGCCGGCCAACCTCAAGGTCAAGGTCGCGAAAGGGAACAACCTGTACGCATATGTACATATATACACATTCGATGTGCTTGGCTTTTTGATATTCAGATAAGGCGATGCAAAGAGAAAGGTGGCGGGAGGGGGGGGAGGAGTGTTTACAAACAGCAGTGCATTTTTTATACCAGCTGGTTAATTAATGAGGGCGATCGGACGAATAATTGCGAGTATTCTCGCGTATATATACGACGCGGAGTATAGAAGTCAGGACGTAAACACACACTGAGAGAAAAAAAATTTTGTGGTTAGCGGACTGTTCGGTACAAGGAACCGAATTAGTTCGGTTCGGCATGTCCAGTAGTAGCTACCGGACAAAGTGCGGTAAGGAATACCGCCTTGTTTATAGTACTATTAATGATTAATGTGTTAATATTCTGTTATTATTTGAGAATTTATTTATACTAGCAGAACTCAAACGCGTTTCGCGCGTACTATTTTATTTTTGAGGTTATGAATATATTTTTGTTTATTACGATTTTACTTTAAATAGTTTAAATGATAGGATGATCAGATCATTTTTCAAAGCATGAACAAATTAATCTTTTTATTCTATTTTTGTTTTAATCGTTTAGTTTTAAAATGTTTAAGAATGAAAATTCATTGTCGAAAATTCAAATGTATAGCGGAAATAGCAAATGTTCGCGCCTATTTTTACATACCAATCAGATCAATCTTTAAATGCTTCACAACACCCGGTCATCATTTTTTTAAGAAGGGAATTTTTAGGCTAATTGTCTAAACTAATTAACATAAATACTCGTAAGTATGCTACGTATAAACCTTTTAGTGATAAATAATGATACAAGGTATAAAGGTGTTATTATAAAATTTTAAGAGGTTATGTTTAGACTATAGACATACCGGAGTATTTCGGTAGTGACTACCGAAATCTTCGGTTCAGCATACCGGATATTGCCTAGTAGAAGTAACTTTGTTCTGTTCGGTACCGCTAACTTATTCTTTCTCTCAGTGCAAGCGAATATGGAGCGGAATTTATTTGATTGACCTACATCGCGCGCCGCCCGAACTGTGTTTCCCTTATCCGAGAGAGTGTTTAAGTTGTTAAAAAATGTATCCGTTCGCCGCGGGAGTTCTGGTGCAAAAGTCACGAGCTGCAAATTGCAACAATATTAACTATCGTAAACACTCGCGTTGTGTATTTCAAAGCGACTTGGGCCAACAATCACCGTTGGATTCGTGCAAATATTAGCGCGCGTTTAAAAATAACAACATTGCAGAGAGTGAGAGAGTGCGCGCATAATGTGCCGGACTACTTTATTTTCGAAACAATGAACCCGCGCTTCGATCGAAGGCAACACACACATACAAATACGACGCGCAGAGTATATACCAATTAGAGCAAAAAGATTTAACGAGCCGCCTGGACGACGTCTCGACGATATTGAATTTCAAAGCGTTTAATTCTCTAAACACGCGTATACACGCATATTCGCGGGTACTTTGCAGAGTATTTATTCTACGTTTTCTCTTCAAACAATGAGCATCCAGTCGGGGAGGGGCAGGGCAGCAAAAAATGCAAATAGACGTCGCTCGCGCGTTCGTAAACACGCAAAAACTTTTATTCGCGAGTAGCTTCGTGTGCGCATGCGCCTCATTAATATGCGCGCACGCATTTCGAGCCTTTCTCTCTCTCTCTCTCTCTCTCTCTCTCTCACTCTCGGCTGTTATCAGCGATCGCGCGCTCGCTCGTGCGAGTATACTTTTTATTTTTCTGCGCTGCTGCCGTCGACGTATCTCCGTTCCGTTGGGCTATTATCTTTCGCTCAGGCGTTGGAGAGGTTTTCTTTTGTGTGATCGTAGATTCTTGCAAATGTTGAGAGGTTTATAGGAGTTTTATGGCTGGGTTGACTGACAGATCTTGGTTTTGATGGTGGCGAGAGTGGCTGAAAATGTTGCGTGTGTTTAGTGTTTATCGAAGAATATACGTGCTTGGATTTGGCATTTATAGCTCGAGGAGTAAAAAAAGGTCCGAAACTTTGCTAAAAACAAAGTCGGATATTTGATTAATAATTTATGGCAATATTTCCATCAAGTATTTTTAGCCTTCATTTTTGTAACCTCTTAGCCTTGGTAAAATCTCCGTTAAAGTCTAAAATAGCATGTAAATATAGACTTTACAATTTATTATAAGGTACCTTGCAATGGTTCACATTTAAATTTGTATTTCCAATGTTAAAGAATTCAGCGCCGTACCTTTAAAAACAATCACCACTCACTTTATCTTCGCATGTACAATATATCGCGTCCGCCGACCGAAAAAAACAGAAGGAGAAAGAAACATCGAGAGACAGTTCGCGAGATTTTTGTAAACACGTAGCGACCGTGCGCGTATATATTTAAAAAAAGCTGGCGCTCGAGAGAGAGAGAGAGAGAGAGAGAGAGAGAGAGAGTCGCATTCTGCAACCATGACCAGACTCAATCATCTTTCGTCGCCGCCGGCTTTATCGCCTCTCCCATCTTCTCGTCTCTTTCTTTCGCTTTATATCAGCCAGCGCCAAGGTCTTTTTATTCGCGTATTTTCGGGCGTCTCGCGAATTCTTTTTTTTTTTGCGTAACGCCGTGTTGTTAGGCGAGAATAGCGTTTGTTTGCGCAAGCCGACTGCTACTTGCAATAGTGTAAATTCTCACGTGTGGATTACGTGGAGGATAATTAAAAAATAGCATGTCTGCGGCTAGTGTTTCAGTGATAAAATATTCGGTAATGGGCATATTTAACATTTTTGTATGAAAAAAAAAATAAAATAATTCTGCACGTTAAAGGCAGTAAAGTTATGTAGAATAGCTAGTTCCAAGGCGCATCGATGTGTTATTTTTGGAGCTAAAATAAAACTTCATTTCAGCATAATTATCCGTATTAGTATTAGTATTTCATTCATTGTAAAAGTAGTTTACAAATTTAAAGTAGTAACATATAATATTGCTAATTTAACAGTCTTGTAATCCCTGTCTTGTATCCGCATATGGTTCTATTTTAAGAAAAATTTTGCTAAATAATATCATTTGAAAGATTATACTTTATTTATAAGTTTGAAGAACCTTGAAATATTTAGCGTTAAAAGACTATGTACACTACGCATTTTCTCTAAGCTTTTACGCTGTGCATATTTAAACTATTCTTTTATCGGAGTATAAAGTTGTCCGGAGATAAGTCCCCCCCCCCCCTTAGAGCGATAAATTATTCGACAGCTCGCTTTTATACCTGTAAATACACATTTCCTCGCGCGAAATTTCACGATAAGAAAACAAACACTCACCGTTCTTGCGGAAAAAGGCGACGGCGCGTCGCGTTCTCTACCATTCGCTACGTTACCAAGGCCAATATTTCACATTCGAAAGTCGCTCTTTATTACAAGCGCACCACACCTGTCCCAAATAATTCGCGGGCATAGTTTAAGGAGATACAGCCGTCAAGGGATTGAGACGCTTTAGAAAAATCTGAAATTCGGTAAATAGGTAGATTTTAGTTTAAAAATGGCTCAGTTAAATTTTGGTGATTTTCGTTCATTTAACACAGGGTTTATGAGAAATCGCATATTTTTGTCTTTCGTTCTAAATAGTACAACATTGACGGTTTCGACTTTGCTCAAACTTGGCAGAGTAATAGTGAAGAACCTAACGAACTATTTGAGTGCTTGATAATAAAGATTAGGAGCCTATGAGCGTAGTTATAAGCAAATCAAAATAAAATCTAACAGAAACATGACTGTTACAGCCATAGAGGTAGTGTTACAGAATGGCGAAAGAGGTTAGGAACGCGTGTATGTGCACTCGCTTGACTAGCCACATACGGGCTGTACTACCTTAACTCAAGAGAGCGCGAGAGAGGTAAAAACGTTTCTGTAACCACGACCAGACTCAACGCGTCGCTCGTTTTTGCGAACGGATTTACGTAAGAGGATTTTTAAGGCGGATAAAAAAGAGAGCGCACACGTTAAATATGCCCGGCGTACGCTTCAAGGTTTATTTACGGACTTTTCGGGGGATTACTGTTATGCGCTAGCGCGTGGGTGATGTGTTTTTTCGACCCCCTTTACGAGCGGGCGCCCATGTGCCCGCGGGGCTATAAATGATTTTCATTAGGCGATCGGAGAGAGAGAGGGGGGAGAGAGAGAGAGGGAGAGAGCAGAGCGGAAAATGGGTCGGCGCATAGGGGATGAGGTTTGGCGAATCGCCGCCGTAAAAAAGGTCGTAGAAGTTTCAGGGGATATGAATTTTTCGTAGGTAGATAGGTCGTTGATTGTTAATATGATTTCGGCCCAGCTACGTTTAATCAATAAATTAGAACATGGTAATATTTTCATGGATCCTTTACAATTGGCATGTTTAAGTCATTGATTAGCTTGCATTGGTTGATGTTTTCTGTAAAAGTAATACATACAATGTTGTTGAAATATATTTTATAAGAAAATTTTTCAACTTTTGGCAATACGTTCAAGGTATATACGATGATATTATTGATTAACATGTATAATAGCGTGAAATGAGATAGTAACTAATACGTTTAAAGGTCCATTCAATAGCCGTTTGACATTAGGTCATACTAACTTCTTGAAAGTACTATTTTTCACTTATAACTGGTACTCTCATTTTAAAACCGCCTCACAACCGACATAACCAACTTATACCCATTCACCTTCCCAACTCATCATCCTCTCACCATCGCTCCGTACAATACAAAAGCTATCCCTCGCTTATCAGTCATACAAACCCCGCGGAACTGTCTCGTTATACATCTCTCTCTCCCTTTTCCCCTCTCTCATTCCCTCTCACCACCTCGCGCGGAATCGACGCGAAAAGTCGACGGGGCGCAGGAAGTGCGATACACAGTTCGCTCGCGGCAGCCGTGGATTTCGCGATCCGGTGATTTATCGCGGCAGCCGCCCCGGCGAGTTCCACGCCCCTTCCGTGTTTCCTACTCTCTCTCTCTCCCTCGCGTTCTCTTTTTTGTGCTCTTTTCGTTGCCGAGTTAGCCGGCCGCCGCCGCCGCTGTTGTGTGTCTGTCTGTGTGTGTATCTTTCTTCTGGCGCGCGCGACGGAAAAATTGCGCTTTGTGCGACGGCGAAGAGTGAGGAAGAAGAAGAAGACTGGAGCGCCGGTAGTGGTGTGTATTGTGCCGGGGTCGCGGGGGGCGGCGTTGAGTCGTTGGAAAATGAGTAAATAGAGTGGAAGTGTGCTCTGATGATAGCGAGAGGTGTGTCCGTGCGTGTGGGCAGGCTGTTGAAATGCTGCTTGAGTAAAGAATTAAGTTGTGTAATTGATATTTACATTATATCGTCGCTTCCGAAGATATAATGTAAGAAGGTCCTATAACTCGGAAGCCACTTCGAAAAGATCCTATCTGGGAAGCCGGCTGAAAAAGGTCCTAACTCGGAAGTCGCTGCGAAAAGATCCTATCTAGGGAAGCCGCTTCGAAAAGATCCTAACTCAGATGAAACATCTTTTTTCGCTCAGATTTAAGTTGGCAGCAATGCCCAAACACTTATGATACTTGATTTAAAAAATAAGTAATATTTCCACACAAAAAGTTCTGTTTCTCCGGTTTACCTGTTTGCTATACCATTTTTGAAAGAAAAAAAAAATAAGAGTTTAGTATTGTGCCAACTTCGTGTACTGTTTTTGGAGATAATGAGACTTTTCAAGCTTACAGAAGTAAAGTATACCTTTTACATTTCGAAATGAGCTTGTTGTCTAATAGTCTCATTGTTACCAACTTTGTTTTGTCTTCTTTTAAAAATTTTTACAATCCTTTTAAGAAACTAATCTGACATTTCTAAAGTTCAGCTCTGCCAGTACTATTTTTCTCTCTTTCTACTCTCTTATTAATTCTCAAATGTTTTTTCCATCCGAGATACCCAGGTGGATAGAGAGAGAATATCATTACCCAGGAGAGAGCAGACTCCGTGCCGTCGGATAATTCACTTATTACAATGTGGAGAGAGAGAGAGAGAGAGAGAGAGAGAGAGAGAGAGAGAGAGAGAGAGAGAGAGAGAGAGAGAGAGAGAGAGAGAGGGGAGGGAGAGACTATCGGAGTCTCTTTCTCGGTCCCTCGCTTTCTCGATCTTAACATCATTGGCGATGAGAACGCGGATTTCACTGTGTTCTTGGTTCATGAGAGTCGTTCATAGAAAATGTTGAGCCTGTTACCTTTTATTATTGGTATTAGAAGTATGGTATAGGAAGGAGATTTAATTTTATGCGCTGATATAGAGTATTTTTATGCATATAACAGTTATGTTAGCGTCAGTTTGCGTCAATAAATTTATTCATACAATCGTTAAAAGATATACCTACCTGCTATGTAAAACGTTAATTTTAGTTCTACTCTATATCTTCATCATTTTCGTTGTTGATCACATTTTATACTTTTTTTCGTAAACACTGTTATGCTAATCGATAATGTTTTGTCTCAGTTCAATTTTAATTCGACGATAGAAGCTTTCTTCAACGCTTTTCGCGCATACACACACAGACATACACCGTGAGACTAGTCGTTCGATATGTGTGTGTGTGTGTGTGTGTGTGTGTGTGCTCTATCGCTTTATTGACTCACCTTGGATAAGATAACTGTCACTTTAAAGGTTGATGTAATAAATCAATCAGTGTAACACATGTTGCACCGTCAATTATCTTTTTAGGCCTCGCTATTGAGCGATCAAGCTCAAACAGTCTACTTTTTTCTAGTGCGAACTCGCGAGCTCCTCTCGGGGCTGGCCGTTACTCAACGGCTTTGAGAGGACAAAAGTATAACACGGTATTATAAGCAGATACAAATCGGTTAATGCAACACTCGTGCGGTTTGTCTAATGCACGTATACATCATCAAAAATCTTATCTCTCCCCGTGATAACCGTGAGCGTGATAAATCTAACCTTGAAAAAGCAAATCGATTTCTGGCCGAAATACGATGCTCTCACGTTGCCGGGGCTGCTTTATTAATAACCGCGGGTAAACGCGAGAATAGATAAGTGCGCCGCTCGTGCGCGAACGAACGAGCGAACAAGCAAGAGACAATTGCGCGCGCGCGCGCCTCCGGTGTATGACTAATGCAGGGTAATCTATTCCCACAGACAACGGCAAATATTGAAAAACCAAACACGCGAGTGTCGCTTCGCCGCGATCAAACAGCGCCATTTCCATTTCCGCGCGACCGCATGCGGCCGCCGTCGATTTCCAACAATGAGAGAGCGCGGACCGCGTGAGGTCGCAGAGAAAAATGCTTTAACCACTGCCGCCGCTTTGCTCAAGTGTTTTTTTTTTCGTTTT
>JAPYZP010011486.1:0-11660 GCA_030522985.1 Torymus sinensis
TTACTTATTGTAATGTGATATTATGTGCAATTTATTGTATATTTATTGTATAATTTATTGTATATTTTTCTTCTGGTCTTAATAAATAAATAAATAAAATATGTATTTAATGAAACAATAAGCGAGTTTTGAATGAATATGAAAAAAGTGTATTAAACCCATAATCCTGATACAGCAGTATTTTCATAATAAGAAATCGGATACTATTGCATATAACATTTCTATAGATTTTAATACTAACTACTAACTAACATTGCAGTAGAAAAAAAATAGAATCTCAATATACATACAAAATATACAGCCGACATATCACCGAAAAATTTCAATTTTGTCTTTCTTATCGCATTGTTCATACGCCAAACAAACATCACTATTTCTCTACAATAAGTTTTTTATTTTTCTGCACAACATGTACCCCATACCGAAACAATGCATAGTTGAGAACATTGGAAACAAGCCACTGGAAGGTAGATTTTCTATTATTCCCTTCACCCTGCCTGCATCCTGTAGCAACAACTGCGCTTTTGCTCTTCCCCTGTAGTAATAGTAACCCCATTTCCCTCCTCCTCTTGCATTCTTCAACAAAAACGATTCGCCCAATCGAATCTTAAAAATTTAATAACGCATCTCGCACGCGCAATCTTCCCAATAATCGTTTCGCACCAATCGAATATTCCCTGGCCAGGAAGCACGCGCGCAATGCTCGCCTTCTCGACTTTCTAATAAATTTCCCTCTCCCTCTTTCTCTCGTGACAAAACACAGGCACTAGAGAGCGAGAGCTAGAGAATTAATAAAATTTCCGCCCGTCGCTGCATTCCCGGCCGTATAACGGAAAAATCCGGAATTTCTTCGTGATATCGCGATTTTATCTCTACCCCTCTCTCTCTCTCTCTCTCTCTCTCTCTCTCTCTCTCTCTCTCTCTCTCTCTCTCTCTCTCTCTCTCTCTCTCTCTTTCTTTCTTTCTTTCTCTTTCGTGAAGAGAGAGAGACAGTGAGAGAGGGAGGGAGGGTAGATGGAGCCGCGCGATTAAATTCGGCGGCCGGGCAAAATTAATGATTGGCGCGGCAAAAACATCCTGACGCTTTTGTGATTCATTGTCGCGCCGGCTGAGAGAGGCGAAAGTGAGCGCGCGGGGGCGTATATATAGTGGCGCGGAGCC
Organism: Torymus sinensis; assembly: GCA_030522985.1. NCBI lineage: Eukaryota > Metazoa > Arthropoda > Insecta > Hymenoptera > Torymidae > Torymus > Torymus sinensis. The sequence goes on from JAPYZP010011486.1 coordinate 1,162, forward strand.
GGGCTTTTTCGCTCTGACGGATGTTACGCGCGTATTGGACAATGAAACTGATACCGGCGCTCGACGCGCGATAATAACGTTGTATTGCGGGGTCTGTTATATATATATTTTTTTTTTGTTCCTTTTTATCTTTCGCGAGAGAGTCTTTTTCCGCGATGAGAATCGATCAGCGTTGCATCGATGGGTAGTCTTTTGGCTAGATACTGGTATCAAAGGGTTGTTTTCAAGTTATTGGAGAATTTTTGGAAGGTTTGATTAGTTGCGTCTGTAGCTTCCTTGTCTTGATTAGTTCTTTCCACTCTTAAAAAAAATGATAACCTGATGTTGTGAAGCATTTAAAGATTGATTTTGATTGGCCTGCAAAGAATAGGCGCGAAAATTAGCTACTTCCGCTACATTTGAATTTTTTAAATTGAATTTTTATTCTTAACTATTTGAAACTAAATAATTAAATCAAATTAGAATAAAAAGATTAATTTTTTCATGCTTTGAAAAATTATCTGATTATCCTATCACTTAAACTAATTAAAATGAAATTGTAATGCAAAATTACATACATAACCTCAAAAACACAAAATAGTACGCGTGTAGCGCGTTTCGATTCTGCTAGTTACAACAAACAAAGAACGTTTTTGCGTAGGAAACGGTAGATCCTCTGTACGCATAGATAGTTTTGCATTTACATATCTGATAGTTTTTGCGTATATAACATAAAATTTCCGGTGGGTAAAATTCGACCACGCGTGATGTAAAATATTGCAACTGAATCCAAGTAATCAGAATACGCACAGTCAAAAATATACTCATGTCTGAGTTTACGTATAGATTTCCACAAAACAGAGCAATTCAATACTGTAAAATAATACCTCCAACTCAAAATAACAGCCAATTGAAAATACTTTTGTGGAACAGCGTAATCTAGAACCGTAAAATAATAATCCGAACTCAAAATGAAAAACTAAAAATGAGTAATCCAAAAACATATAGGGTGATTTCACCAGTGAATGAACGAATAAGGAAATTGTAACTTTTGTTATTTAATTAAGTGGTTTAAAAATGGATTTTAAATAAAAACCCTCTTGAAATTTATATTCTAAAATGTTCAAACTTTACGTCGGTGAGCAAATTTTGAATAAAGAATCCAAGTAAAAATTGTATTTAATGAAAATATGTAAATATCAAATACCAGTAAATGAACATGCAATCTTAGTATCTAAATACGTGTCACCAGTGAAAGAATACAGCGCCAGTGACTGAACACTTAATAGCGTCGATTTTATGATTTTATTCTTAACAAGATAATTTATTTTATGCAGAATCTTTATATATATATAGGTATATAAAAACAAACAAAAAATTTCAAGGCTTTGAAAATTATCGTCATGTTAGATAAACAATACATAGAAAGCTTGATGTTTTCATAAATTTAAAGAAAATGTTCGTTAACTGGCGACTGTTTCAATACTGGTGCAGTCACCCTATAGTAGATATATCGAACGTGCAACATATTTCCTCCTCCCATTTCCGAACATTTTGCCGGAACCCCCCTCTAATTTTCCATCCAGCTCGGGGTGGCGAAGAACCTAAAATAAATCTCCCCCGCAATTTCACAGTGTGTTTTTGCAGCGCGCGCGCGCGGCTCCGCAATTTCACATCCCCTTATACTCGCGCGCACTGCATGCGGTACATCTCTCCGCGCCCCAAATCCGGCGCACGCGCGATAATCCCCGCCGCCTTCATCCCTTCAAACAGCCGCGAAAATATTATAATGCGCGACGAATTCGCGCCGATACACACACACGCACACTATCTGAAAAATACTTGAAAAGGAACGATGCCTGCGCGAGCGCGTCATCCGGAATTTCCGGAATCCTCTTAACCGCTCGCGCGGCCACTTTTTGCCGCACGCGCGCTGTGGTAACGACACGGCGTGCTTTTTTTTTCCTTCTCCTTCCCACCGCCACTCGACTTCGTTTTAGCTGGGGAAAGAGTCGTTCGAAAATGTACTTGTGCCCCGCGTGTACTTGTGTGTGTGTGTGTGTATAGCCCCCGCAGCGGGCAAATTACTTTTACGAGCAGCTCACACCGGGGGCTTATGTAATTTCCAGCGGCGATAATTTATTTCGTAATTGATTTTTTGGGCCTCGGCACTGCTTTTAGCTCTATATGTGCGGGGGCCGTTTTGGTCGCAGACGACGAGGTTTACGGCGCGCGGACGCGCGGCTGGTTTGCGGGTAATCGATTTTCGGGATTTTAGGGTAGATTTCGTCATTTGTTTGTTGGATTTAGAGCAATGTTGCAGTAATGGTTTAACGTATGGGGATAATGTTAGAGAAATTCTATAATGTATGTAATATTTTATTCATAATATTGGATTTAGTGAGGCAGGCGAATTCAAATACGATTTACCGATGCTAAATATATATGGAATATTCCAAAAATTTTGTTACTAATGCATGTTATATTATTGCAGAGTAACATATTCACTCAATAATAATATATACATAAGTAATCAACATTTATGATATTATTATAGAATAATTGCACGAAAGCTAACAATATTATATTGTATGACTGCGAAAATCACTAGAAAAGCATAACGTCAATGTTGACCCCAAGAATCGTCGAAAATTCAAAACATTCCGCAACTAAAACATATATAACATCCCAGAAAAGTCGTCCGAAAACCAACTCAATGCACCTTTAATCTCAACTTCGTGCGTCCACCTCTGTCGCCGAACTCTCTCCCGCATTAATCACTTCATTTTTCCGCTGGTCCAAAGCAAACTCAAAAATAAAAATAACCATTCGAGGGAGAAAACTTTCTTCCGCCTCCTGCACTGGCAAATCCCCGTTTAATTTTCTTCCCTCTCCCGGGGTGGCAGCATCCTTTTCCCGTCTTCAAAGGGCCAACTTTCCGCCCGAGAAACTCGCGCGCCCGCGAGATATATATAGTATATAAAAACTCCTTCTGCGAACTTGATTCAACGGAAAACTCATCGGTCTGTGTGTGTGTGTGTTTCGCAGAGTATCCGGTGGCGGCGGGAGCCCACGCGGACACCGCGCTCCTGGCCAACGCGAACACGCTGGACAGGACGCTGAAGCCGCTCGACATAGACCTGCCGCCCACGCTGCCGATGACCTTTGGCACCGACAACTCCACCGTGATACACGCGCAGTCGGGCTCCACCGCCCATCTGCCCTGCGTCATTCACAACATCGGGGAGGGTGTGGTGAGTTCAATTGTAATGATAATGATTTATTCTTCTATATGCTGGGGGAGTTCTGGGGGTGTAGCTGAGATTTTCAGCATGATATGTGATGATAATTATAATAATATAATGTATACTGAAAAATATATGTGAAAATTTTAATTATTAAATTTATAACTTATGAGATGATTTTATTGAAATCGACGGGTGTGGTGGTGAATTGAGCATCTGATAATGGCCAATTACGAGTCAATTTAGTAATAATGGGATTTGTCCACCCATATAGATTTGAAATTAATGAAAAAAAATTTATATGTAGATATAAATGCCCTTATTTTTTGCAATAAGCTAATGGTATAATTAAGGAGGCTACACACCTTTTTTCTGAAATAAAAAAGTCATATTTTAATAAATAAATGTAAACTTATTATTTCATACTTTTTACCTATAAAAGTGGGTATATTTACCTTACCTTAGAAATTTCTCCGATGGGCCTTTGATATGGTCCAGAATCATAGTCATTGATAAAACAAGTTTTTTCACTATCCGTAAGCTTTGAAATTTTCCTGTGGATGCATTGACTCCAGATTTGAACTAAATTACTTCTGAATAATATAATTCTCTTAGTAGGGATTTAGCATTAAATGTGAGAAAAAATTATTACATCAGAAAAATTTTGAAAAAATTAAAAAAATTCTTAAGAAATAGCACACAATTTTTTTTCTCATCGGATCAAAAATCCCTACACTCATATGAGAATTATACTATTCAGAAGTAATTTAGTTCAAATCTGGATGACTCCAGATTTTTATTGACATCCATCCACGGGAAAATTTCAAAGCTTACGGGTAGTGAAAAAACTTATAAAAGGCCCATCGGAGAAAGTTCTAAGGTAAGGTATATATACCCCTTTTATAGGTAAAAAGTATGAAATAATTAGTTTACATTTATTTATTAAAATATGACTTTTTTATTTCAGAAAAAAGGTCTCTACGTTATGCTAATAATATTTTATGTTTTCTTTTGTGTATTATACAGATTAGCACAGAATTAAAGGTCTTTTGACTTGTAGATAGTTTTCACTTCTTTTCCGAAGTCACATCAAAATAGAAAAGGTACATATATTTATACAATAGAAACAAAAGATAACGTGGCAAAGAGGTGGAAAAATACTTATAGTAACTGTTTGCTCACAAAGGCAGCTACTCTATTTTAATTTAGAATTTTTGAGATATCTCAAAAGGGTATAGCAACAATAAAGAACATAATGGAGTTTTTACAATCATATTTTAATTTAGAAAGGAACAAGGAAGATTCATTCTAAAAGAAAGACTTTGTAATACAAAGCATAATAATTCATCGAAATAACGTTTGAATACTACAGTCAAAGAATTTTCACATATATTTCATTCAAAGTGCCTAACTCATTCTAAGTTTTGTACATAACGAACGCATATTTTTATATCTATAATTCAAGATTGATCAAAAATTTGCCAAAGTACTTTATTTTAATAAATTTCTTTTTTCTAATTTCCTTGTTTCCTTATATTTCATTCATATACAATGCAATTCCAAACGGCCCGCGAACTTTCCATCCTGCCCTCGTAATACCGGCAAAACAGAGGGACGTGTGCATCGTAATAATAATAATACTAAATAACAGCGGTAATTGCATGGGATATTCCGCGTTCGGATGAGATATCACAATGTGTAGAAACGACTACTGCGCTCGCACGCTTATGGCGAAATTTCGCAATTAGACTAACTAAGTTTGCTCATTGTCCAACTTTGTTCTTCGAGCTTGCGCGAATAAAATTTGCCCCTTTCGCGAGAGCCCCCCCCCCCCCCCCCCCCCCCCCCCCCCCCCCCCCCCCCCCCCCCCCCCCCCCCCCCCCCCCCCCCCCCCCCCCCCCCCCCCCCCCCACACCGCCAATATATTCCTGTGAAAGTTCCTCGCCTCGTCTTCCCTCGTCTAAGTGCTTCGGACAGCAGCTGTTACCCAGAAACTTCCAGCCGGACGCGCAAACACTTTTTAAAATGGCATTTCAATTCGGCGCATCGGCGTATAAAAAGAGTTGAAATTGAATAACTCCGCTCCCCTACGCCAGCAGCAAAAGAGCCGGGGAATACGACTCCCTTCATTACGATCTTTCCGCGCATTTGACTTCCATTAGGGATTTTTTTCCCCCGTCAAACGCGAAGATATAGGTGAATTCTCCTCCCCTCGATTTTCTTCTTCTCTCCGTGAAGGAGGAAATGGCTGATTCTAATCTCCGGAAACGAGGGCCGATTGTTACATCTGTTTAGTGAATAACGCGCGCGCGCGGCCTTTTATTGTACTCGGGCGCGGACCGACGTGCTATCGATAAGCCGCGGATGGATTGCCATGCGGGGGCGAGAAGCAGAGAGAGAGAGAGAGAGAGCGAGATTTCGTTCGAGGGTGAACGAATCGAATGGGGTTATCGCGCGAGATTGGGGCAGAAAAAAATGTGTTTTGAGAATTTTTAATGGAAAGGGGATGTGTGTAGGAGGAAACGTGCGGGGCTGCAGAGTTGTTTCCTTGTTTTTCGGAAAAAGTTTGATTTTCCTTCGGCGACTTTGGTACTTTAGAGCTACGGCTATAGAAACTCTGAGGCAGTTTAAGTATACAATAGATGTCTTTGGGGTTATTTATACGCGAGGCTTCGCGAGCGACTCGTTTTTTAAACAGCTCCAATGTATTAGGTTATTTATTCAATGGGCGAGAAAAATATAGCAGATTCAGTCGTGTGTTTGTCATGATTAAATAAACTTTATTCTATACGTGTATAATCTCAATTTAAATTACAACAGTTTTGGTACCTTTCCACGCACAGCCAATGAGCACATCGTTTCATTTAGTTTCACCATTCGGGTTATTCATTCTGGGCACACGAATTCACTTGAAACGGATTTTTTTAACAGGTTAAGCGCGGTATGGTACATATTGTACCATGAATTATTTTAAATTTATCTTTCAATTGTTAGAAAAAATAGTTAAAATGTTAATTCTCTTAATTAATTAATTTTTCGGATTTATAGACTTTCAGAAAACAAATTTATTTTGCTTAAACGGAAATATATTAAAAGTATATATAAATATTGGAAAAAAAATGAAACGTATTGAATTATATAAAATTTCACCGCCGTACTGAACCTGTTAAAATATACAACGTTCAAAATTGTTTTTTTTTTTTTTGCAGAATTGCTTTATAGCACAATCCATATTAAAACGCATTCTCAATATACTTGGTATCCACAGTTTACTAAACTGGAGCAGAGTTTATAAATTGGAAGCGTGAAAAACAAAAGGGTCCCCTGATATGTACAATTTAATATAAAAGTTGTTCGATTCAAAAATATTTCCGAAAACCAAAATCACCTTTTCCACGAAAAACATCCCACGTGATATACTTTTTTTGTTAATTATTTATCGATCATTATTGGAACTCCAAATAACGTAGGCATCAAAATTTAGCAATTATTTGTTTATAAAAATACGCATTTTATAAAATAAATAACGTTCGCTCCCTTTTCCATCTTCGCGCAGCCCCTGTTTTTTTGTTTTTTTTTTTTGTTGTTTACATCATACAGCGGCTTTTTGTTTCGCATCTCGCGCAGAGAGAGAGAGAGAGAGAGAGAGAGAGAGCCGAACAAAGGCAATTTTAATTATAACTCGCCATTTTATTTCGCGCTAGTCAAAGCATTTCTTTGTCGCAATTTATTAACGACGCGAATAAATCAAACAGGCGCGCGGCTTCCGTTTGAATTTTAATTAGTAGTTGAAAATACCATAACGATATTGCGAAGCTCCCGGATGTGCAATTAGCATTCTATGTGTACACACACACGCGCGCGCGCGCAGCTGGGCGCAAAGCCCAAATTCCGCGAAAAACTTTTGCGCGCTAAATAATTACGCAAGTTTGCTGCGCTAATAATCCGATTACAGTGGATGGTGGGAAAGACGCGCGTCGCTGGTATTTTTTTCTTCTTTTGTTACGTAAGGGGAGAAAAGCGTTTGTCTGACGCACGAAAATCGAGGCTCATTTGGAACAATGGGACAGTGTGGGCGTGTGTGGGAGATTCAAGGTAATAGCGTGCGTATAATTGCTTTGTATTAAAAGTAGTCGTGAAAGTTAGTTTGTTTTTTGTTTGAGTTTTGGCTAACTTGATTGAACATTTGTTAACTATATTGGATATAATGTTGATGAGAGATATGTGAATTAACGACACGCTCGATAACTAAATGATTTATCGTAAGAGAATAATATTAACGATGATCGAGGAGGCATTATTACAAAATTAAATCAGCGATTATTTACTTATACTAAAAAGTAATTGTCAGTACGTATGTGATTATTAAACATAGAGAATATAGGTTCATACGCTATTATATTCGGTAAATGCAAACCCATTTAGGGGATTAAAACAACAAATCATCGAAATATTTACGTGGAAATGCTATATGCTTGGTTATATAATTCTGCGTCAATAACGACAAATCATTACTTCCAAATCCGTACTAACTCACATTGTGAGCCATTAAACATTTAATATACCCTTTTTCCGTTCTAAAACTGCCGAAAATTACTTTTTGAAGTACACGTTTGGCAAATCGTTTTTCTCATTCTTTATACGTTACATCGAGTGAGAAAAAAAGTTGAACAGTTAAAACCAAACTTGTGATATTGCTTTAATTTATTGCAGATCAAAATGGACGAATAGTCAGTGACGATTCTAATATTAAAATCCTAAAGGTACGCCAACGAGTTTTCCATAAAATAAATAAAATAGAAGAAAAATTGGAAAATCCTGTGCAAAATTTCGAAACGTAAGAAAAGTTAATAAATTATAAAAGATTTTTAAACCCAAAATTATATTATTGAAAACGCAGATATCGTTCATTAAAGAAATAATACAATGTTTCGAATTTTTTTTTAATATTAATTTAATTTTAATGTTCAAAAGCTTAAATTATTCCTTGAAAACCTAAAATTCATTGTTATTTAAAAAAAATTGCTGGGACCTATAAACAATTAGATTTTTCCTTGTTGTTAATTAAGTATTTAAAAATTTGTTAACGGTGGATCCTTAGGTAATTATTCAAGGAACAAATTAAGCTATTGAACATTAAAATTAAATTAATATTAAAAAAAATTCGAAAGATTGTATCACTATTTCTTTAATGAACGATATCTGCATTTGCAATTATATAATTTTGTGTTAAAAAATCTTTTACAGTTTATTAACTCTTCTTCTTTAACATCTATAATCCATCACACTATCAGATTTTATATAAGTAAAATTATAATTATTTTCTACAAGATTTGTATCTTGGGACATAACTATCTTAAAAGTTGACTGTTGACTAATCAACAGTGACCACATTTCGTTCATTTTGATGTGCGGTTAAAACGATGACACACAAGTCGGTTTTCAATATTATTAAATATTTTTCTCAAGTATTAATTGTAAGGTATAAAGATAGAGAAAAACCACGTACAGGAGGTGTGCATAAAGAAAAATTATATATTTGCCAGTTTTGAGACACAAAATGGTATATATACTTGCTTATAAATCCAAAATATTTCCCTGGCAAGCATGATCAGCACGCGAACAACGCTTCATGCAACGACGTATAAAAATAAATATCCGTGTGTCTCTGCCGTAGAGCTCGCTCGCACGCCCGGTGCGCGCGAAGAAAGACATTAGCGCGAGCGAAATTTCGCTTCCGAGCTTATTTTTCATGATTACAAAACGCTATATGCGCGCTCGCGCTGTGTACATGCATCCTATCTGCATCAGCGAGTTATTTTGGCCCCCGCGCGACTCCTGCATTTCGCGTATGACAATACGCCTGCAAAGTAACTGTAATGCGGGTTGCCGCGAGGGAGAAAGAAAAAACGCCATCATTCTAAGCAAAACACATTTGCGCCCCTCTGACAACCCGTATTTGTTTACACGATGCTAATGCTACCCCCGCGGTTATGCGCGATGTGCGCGCGCGCGCACGAGAGCCCGCCGGTGGTAATTCTTTCGCGGGATAAGTAAGATATTTTTCAGCGGGAGAGCGAGCGAGCGAGCGGAAATTTAGAAAAATGACTGCTTATAAAGTGAAATGGGGTCGCGGCTTGTTATACCTGCGGCGACGTTTCTATAAAAATAAAATATATGTTTATGGGCCGCTCAGCGGGTTTGCTGTAGGAAATAACAATAATTACTATAATATAATGATTATTATATTTGTTAGAAATTCGCACGATCATTGTAATTATACAAAATATTTTCTGCTAATATAACCATTCCAATTGAAATCATATACATTTAAATTTATTCGGAATTCATCGATACGCGTATAATTGATAAATAATTAACTGCAATGTAACATTCATCCATCACCGTATCCGCAATTCAATCATGTAACTGCACTCTCCCCTTTTATACCTCGTTCCAATTTCGTTCTCTCCTCGCAGCTTCTCGACATCGCTCGTAATTTACAAACGCGATACTCCCATTGTTTCACAACATCAACACTCCTCCTCTCCGGTGACACAATTTCCTAAGAAAACAGAAAATTCACTCCCGCGATATTACGCGCACTTGCGCGCAGCAGCAGCCGCCCTGTGAAAGATGAGCCGCGTCGAAGCTTCGCTCAATTATGAGTTGGCGAAGGGAAAAGTTGACGGGAGAAAGAGAGAGAACGCAGGGCGTCGTGTCTCCCAACGGGGGCATAGACCGAGCGCGAAATTGATGCGAATTTTCGATCGCCCCCGACGCGACTAACGACTCTTAACAAGTCTGTTTATGTGCCAGCCGCAATTTCGACATGATACCGTCGGGGTTTTCTTGGCGTTTCCGTCCTCCATCCCTTATTTTCTTTCTTCTTTTCTTTTTTTTCTTGACTTATTGTACCGCGGAGGACTGGTCTAATTTCCGTATGCGACGTGCAGTGTGTCGGATTCGGGAACTGCGTAATTTTAGACGATAGTGATTGCCATTCGTGTAAGATGTAATAGCGTTCTAGAGGTATAAGGGGATGCAATTACTAGCTGGCGGTATTAAATTTATCTCGTTTCGGCGCGGTCTCGGAATTCGTGATATATAAATTACATATAATATGATGAGAATTTAGTTTTTCAATGGCGAAATGTTTCATTTATGTTTTGACCTTGTTTCTTTCAACTTTGACGCCGGATCAGGTGAGGAAAAGAGCTACGGATTCTGGCCTTACATAATACATTTTATTGCGATAAATTTGGTACCATACAA
>JAPYZP010011496.1:0-18484 GCA_030522985.1 Torymus sinensis
GAGAAGCGAAAAAGCGCCACCGAGAATATATACACGAAATGATAAAGAGTGTTTACCCTGCTACAGGCCGAGAGAGCGTGGGCGTCGTCGTCGGCGAGCGAGGGCGCGCGCACACGACGAAGGATATAGGGTCCGCAGCGCGGGCTCGGTCCTTATCTGCGGATAACAGGCGGCGGAGAGCTATGCTGCTGCCGTTATATGCGCAGAGAGAGCCCCGAGTTCTCGCGCGGCGACACGCCATGATGAATCGGCCATATTGGCTTAGTAGTAGCGGCGCGGGCGCTTGCAAGGAGGGCAAAGCAGCCGCGCGCGAGGGGCAACTGCCGACGGACGACTTATAACTTTCCTCGCTGCGTACTTGCTCCCTTTCTCTCGGCTCGGGAAAAATAGCAGTAAAAACCCGGTAGGAAGCTTACTCTCTTCTGACTCTTTTCCTCTCTCTCTCACTCGCTCGGGCACTCGTGAGTATAATGCATGCGGGGACCACCCAGAAGGAACGAACGGGGGAGCGCCTCTCGAGTCACTCTCTCGAGAGGACCCTCAAGGGTTGGGCGCTACGCGCGCGCGAACGGACCACTCCATCAGGAGTCCGGCAAAGTCCCGGGATATATAAGCGACACGGCGAGAGTCTCGCTAGTCACGCTTCTCGTCTTCTTCGACGCGAAAGTTATTCTGGAAAGAAAAAGGAAAGATACCTACGCGTATAACGGCTGCTGCTGATGCTGCATGTGTGTGGCCTGATCGCCGCGAGGTGTTAATCACGATCCCGGCTACCGTGCGCGCGCGCTCCTTTTCAATTAGTATGTGCCATCTAGCGTCCCACGATTCTTCTGTCTCCCCGTTTCTTTTTTTTTTTCTTCATCTCTTTTGGTATGTATGTATGTATAGAAGCGGATAGGCACTTGATTCTCGCGCGAGAGCAAGCGCGCTTCTTGGGCAACAAGGACGACCGGTCGTCGTCGCGGAGAGTTTTATTCGGAGAGACAGTGGGCCCCGTTGTTTCCGAGTGTATATGAATGAATGAATGAATGAAAAGCAGAAGCGGTAGCTGCGCCGGGGCCATAAACTCTCTTATAACATACATGTATACGCACGTAAGCACGCACCTATTATACGTTCTGTGTGTATGTATATATACGCGGCGCGTCTGCCAAACTTTTTGCTCTCCTCCTCGTAGTCGTTTATATATACACGGCGCCTCGCGACTTTTCTATTGGCTGAGAAAATATTGTTTCATCGTCGTTGTCGTCGTAGTCGACGGGGAGGAATTGGCTCTCGAAAGTGAATAAAGGCGCGAGGGAGAGAGAGAGAACACGGGGAGGGAGCAACGCGAGGCGGAACACGTGGTTCTATTTGCAAAAACAAAGTTTGCGCGGGACAAACAAGAGCGCCGCGCGGACTCTGTGTGTAGCCCGGCCTAGTCGCGCGCGCTCTTCTCGCTTTCCGAATGAAAAGCGCAACCAAGATTCAACTCTCTCTCTCTCTGGCGCCTTTTTTTCCACCCCCTCCCCCTACTGCTCATCCTCCCCTGGTTCTCTCCTTGCCACTGCTGCGCGAAAAATCGAAAATCGAGCGGCCGAAAGGGGTGTGAGAGAGAGAGCACGACAAGTGCTTTTGCCACACTACCGCACTCTGCGACCAGCACACACGCGGTGGCTGTTGCGGCGTGTGTTATTGTTGTTGTAAAGGGTTCGCCTGAAGAGCTTTCCTAACCAGCCCGGCCAAATGTCGGCTTAATACACTTACATTAACACTCGTGTGCCTCCCGCGCGCGTGCCTTTGGATAATTTTTAATGCACCTCGCCGGGGAGAGAAAAACACGCGCGCGAGGGCGAACCTTGATGACGAGAATGTGTCGAGTCTACGCGCGCGTGCACATATACGTGCCTCGGCCCGGTGTGTATGCCGCGGCAAATATTTGCCTGTCAACATGCGCGGAGCTCCGCTATACCTACCCTCGAGCTGCAGCAGCGGCAACGAGGAATCGAGAAAAAAGCGCGCGAGCAATAACGATTGCTTTCTCATACTCCATAAGGTTTATACGCACGCGCGCGGCCGTCTAATTAGCTCCGCAGCTCGAGTCGCGGCCGAAATTTCTCCTCTCGAAGACTTTGGATTTCGGAATTTCGGAATTTCGGACGGCTCGTGCTGCTGCGCGATCTTGACGTGAGCGAGCGAGCGAGTGAGAGAGAGAGCCTCAGCGAGCGAGCTCTCTGTGTGCTTTTAATTTACCGGGCGGCAGGCAAATGTTTGCGCCACTCCCTCTTTCCTCTTTCGCTCTTCGCTCACGTACGCCGCCGTAGCCGCCGCCCGGCAATTCCAACTCTCTCTCTCTCCCTCTCGCTGTTTCCTCTCTCTCACTCTGCTGGCGCGACTGATGAATATATTGACCGAGTCCGTCGGTAATCTAGGTAATGTCTCGTCCGCGAGCTTCGCGAAAAAGAGGCCAAAAGCGAGCTCCGAAGTCGCGATAAAAACGGGGTGGGTAAAAGTGCACATCGAGTGAGCTCTCTCTCTCTCTCTCTCTCTCACTCCTGCACGTGTAATAGCAGTGACAATTAGATCGTCACATGAGCAGCGCCCCGCTAGCGGCGTCGTCGACGGGCCACTCGCTTCGCGGCTTTTAATAAATGGGAATAAAAACCAGATCAAATATTTAACCGGGGAAATATTTGAGCGAGTCGCTTGCTCTCTCTCTCTCTCTCTCTCTCTCTCTAGTGCAACACCCCGCGCGAGCCTGTATAACCGCGATTGCGCATAGATTGTCTTTTCCCTTCCTTAACCCCCCTTTACTCTCTTTGCGCACTCCCGCGCGAGCAGCTATCCCAATTATCCCTGCGTACAGAGAGCTTGCACTCTTCCTTTTTTTTGCGGTCGTGAGAAATAAGTACAGGAGAGAGAGAGCGTGAGAAAGCGCGAGGCGCTTGGCGCCCATTTTGCATAATGTATGAAGAAATCGATTAATATTTTCAGGAGTGTATACACGTGAACGCGAGGTACGCGAGCGAACGCTCTAGAGAGATGATTGACGATAAGTGCGAGCGGAAGGACAAGTGTTGCGGGCGAGCGAGCGTAATTACGGCTCGTCGTCGGCACGCGGCCACCCCCCCTCTCCCGTGTACCTACGTGTGTGTGTGTGTTTTTTCGAGTGTGTAGCGTCCACGCGACCGGAAGAGACGCAACCCCGCTCATTATTATCATTACATGACTATTAAATACCCCGCAAGCGCATAAGCACGCGCTCAGGGCCGCGGCGTGCACCCTCGAAAAATCCGGCGATGCGAAGACCTACACACGACTGTACCCCGCCGAAACAAAGCTTATCTCTCTCTCACTCGCCTGAGCGGCCGCAGGCCGCATACGCCGAGTTTGCCTACGTGTGTTTGCATATAAAGCCCGGCCCCGGCCTTTATTGCCTCATAATTTAGCGCGCGCGCGCGAGAGCTAGGACTGTTTTCCATTTTCTCTCCCTCTCCCTCTCTCGTTGCAGCATAGCAGAGACTTGTGTATGTATATATATATACACGTATACATAGAGAGAGAGGAACTCTCGGCTTTGAGGCGCGAACGCTGCACCGGAAGAGGAAGGCGCACGCGCGCGCGAACTTACTCGCCTTTGAGCGAGATCAACTGCTGAAACTTTATTAATTAGCTCAGCGCGCTCTCTCTCGCTATGCCATAAACTACTCGTTGCAGCAGTATACCCTCGACTATTGACGTTTCAACTCTCTCTCGCACGCGCGCAGAAACACTACAGGATGAGAGAGGAAAAAAACCGCGTCATTGCGGGGGGTGCGCGCCGCTCATTGTCGACGCATCATCCTCGATAATTCCCTATACCCCACCGACGGTAAACGCCTGTGCCCGCGCACTCCACCCTTTCCAGCACACAGGTCACGCATCGCTACGTGCGCAACTCTCACTCTTTCTCGCTTTAATTGCGCCGTGTCAAAAATTTATCGCCCGGCCGAACGCGCGTTTAACCGCCGACGCGCCCCCGCGTGTATATATAACGTGTCACTTTTTTCTCTCTCTGGCTCTATAACTTATATATATACGCGCGGTTAATAGGCAAATTGCCGTTACGCTCAATTATGCAGCTGCTACTTTTTTTTTCGTTTCTTGCACTTTCACGGCCATTTATCTATTATCTGTCCCTCGCTTCGCTCTCAAACGTTACATCAATCGAACGTCGAGCTTTTTCGTTTTATAACACACGCGCGCGCACACACAGGGAGGATGAGGGAGCACCGAAACTGCCGGCGTCGCTGCAGCAGCAGCATCGTATTTGCATTCGTCAAAATCCACAAAGCGCTCGGGCTCGCCGCGTGTTGTATAAAGCTTTGGCAAAAGGCCGCCGCCGCCGAACGCGCGGACGGGTAAAGCATCATCAGAGGGGTAGGCTCGCGCGTATATATGTGCGAATCTCGCTCAATGAGCAGCGACAAAGGTATGTACAGGGGACGACGGCCTGACCGTGTATAGGTATTTTTTGGTACATCTATATGTAGCGGTGTACGATGTGCAGAATCAGAGCCGAGCTACTGGCTTTGGGGTCGATTAATTGCTGTTCTATATTGATCAGATAGTCGCATAACTATATATGGTTTCACTGTCTTGTTTTATTTCTCTACATATTATTTGGATGCTTTACTATAGTTATATTTATTTTACATTTTTCCTCTTAATCAATATTTATGCTAATATATGTAACTACACATTTTACATATAAAATCATGCAATTTCTAATTGGTTAAGTTCAGTCACCGCAACAGCTATATACAGAGACGGGGCCGAAAAATCGAAAACAATAATTTATTCCACAAAGGGCACATACTCCTCTGTTTTCCAACACGCGAAACGTTATCGAATAAAGTTACCCGGTGTGTGTATGTATGTGTGTGTATCGGACAATAGTTAGCGTAAACGATCGCGCGCGCGCGCGCACGCCGGGAGGACTTTGTTTTTAACGTGTTTTACATCACGCACAACACGAGCGAATAAGGGGGGGGACTGCTGCTGCTGATTGTGTTTTTAGTCTCGAAATCGCAGCCAATGATTAGCGCGGTGCTCGCACACGGTGTGTATATATACATAGAATTTTCCACGCGCGCGGGGCAAAGGTAAACCAATAAGGGGGACGCCTGCTCTCTGCCGTCGGGCCAAACGCGCTTTTAATCGTACATACATACACACACACAGAAAAGCGTATATAATTGCAAAAGAGTTGTCGTCGGAAGAGAATAGCCGTTCCCTACCGCAGTGCTCTAGTATTTTTCCCGCTCTTCATGCCGATCAAAGCTCACCACACTATTATATAATATATATATACGCAGGAGAGAGTCGCGCATGAAATATCGAATGAGGCCTCATTTGGCGTGTGTGGTGCGCGCGCAGCGGTGCGGTCGCGATATCGGACGTTATAATGCTGCATAATGGTGAAGGATGTATTTAGGGGTCGCGCTCGCTCGCCAGGCACGTGTATAGATATATAGGGGGTGGAGGGTAGTAGGTGGACAGGCAGGCACAGGCAGGTAGGGAGGGGGAGGCGCGGCCGAGCTAGCAGTAACGAGTATTTGCTGGGCAGCTCGATGCATAGTTAATGATTTGTCAACTCGGCCGTCCGTGCGAGCGCCGAGCTGAACCTGACTAGGCCATACATAATAACTGTCCATATACCGGCTGACCCGAGAGCGCGGACCTCTCCCTCCCTCCCTCTCTCGCCAAATACGGATCCGCAGCGCAAATACGCCCCTATAAGCCTGCATGCGCGGGCGTCCTGACTGACTCTCTCTCCCCGATAAATGCGCGCAAACGTGCCCGTTAATCTACGCTCTCGATTTTTGTGTGTCTGTGTGCACCTCTGCGCCTGTGTGTATGTATAATAGAGGAGAGAAGCCGCGAGAGTAGGTCTTTATTAATGAAACGTAAGGCGCACGAGGCGCCGATGGAGTGTGCCGGCGTGCTCGGGGGCTATTTGTCGTCGTAGTCGTCGACAATCCCCAAATATTTGCGAGGCCAAATATCTTGGCTAAACAGCCGAGTGTCGCGGCGGTGGCGCCCAGGCCTATACA
Organism: Torymus sinensis; assembly: GCA_030522985.1. Classification (NCBI taxonomy): domain Eukaryota; kingdom Metazoa; phylum Arthropoda; class Insecta; order Hymenoptera; family Torymidae; genus Torymus; species Torymus sinensis. The sequence goes on from JAPYZP010011496.1 coordinate 6,075, forward strand.
GACCGCCTCGGCAGCGGCAGCGGCCTGCATTCGCTCGCGAGTGACATTTTCTGCGCGAAGTATATGCCCCGCGTATATATGTATACCTACACCACCGAGAGAGAGCTTGTGTGTAAGGTATACACGTGTATGCGCTGTCAATATTGTACCGACAAACAGCCGCGCGAATGCCGCCGCGCGTCGCCTTAAAATAGTGTATATATATATATAAGCGGCCCGCGCGAATGCTTAGAGTAGAGATGACCGAGCGTCCGCCGGCGTGTAAGCATGTAAGTGTACGCCGAACTCTTGTTAAATTCGAGATTGAGGGTTTTCCGGAGAGAGCGGGAGATTATAGAAGAGGATGAATACTTAACGGATATATCGTCGTTTATCCGCCGCTACGTTTCCCCCCCGTAAAAAATGTAGGCCGCAGGCGCGTATATAGGTATACGTGATGTAAGGGAGGAGGGAAGGGACCATTACTACGACAACCCCGCCTAGACTACGGCGACGCAACATTGAACTTGTATAAGGACTAACGAGATCAGCGAGCGGCGCAGTTCCGGGGGCTGCTGCTGGTGCTCCGTCGCGGCTCATGTTTACCGATTGGCTTAAATCAACGCTAAGCCGATCCAATCCAATCGAGCTGCTGCTGCTGCTTCTCGCGCGTTGTAGCTCGGGGCCAGCGCAGCATCCTCCGTTGTGCTACATGAACGGAGAGACCGATGTAAGTTCGGATAATGCTACCGCTACAAACGCGCTCATAAGTCTTCCTCTTCGCCTTCTCCTTCTTCTTATACGTCGTAAACGGGGCTGTTTATTGTTTTTCTTGTCTCCTCGCGCAGGCGTCAGTACCAGCAGCAGCCGTCGGCTTTTGTCGCCGCCCGCTGACTGCCGGCACGCGCCTTGCAGGTATATATACATATACATGCTATAATACACAAATGAGCTGCGACACGCGACAGGCCATCAGGAGGAATTTGTCCGCAGCCGCCGCCGTCGTAGCGGGGCGTCGTCCCCGATCTGTTCTTACTTAGCGCGGGGATTATGTATCCGCAGTGTGTGCAGCAGCCGCGCGGCTGGGGGTCGCACGCGTCTGCGGACCTTAAAACATACACCCCCGCTGCGCGACTTTTGCCCGCGCGCGCACCACGCACTAAAACCGCAATATCTCTCGCCGCAGATCGCCGCAGAGAAAGAGTCACTGCGCCGTGGGTGGCCGCAGCCTCTCAATGCGTGTATTACACGATTGTCCACAATCACTTACGCTACGAGCGACATCTGCAACCGTTTAGTAGAGTGTAGGTATATATATATGTGTCGATGAAAATGTCGCGACGGTGGAGATGGAATTTACCGAAAAGTCAAGGAAAGCAAAAAAAGTCCGGATGTGCGGCGTGTATGCGTAGTGGATACAAAAGGACACCGGCGCGCGGCCGGTCAGAGGGGCCCCGCCGCTCAATTGCCGTGAAATCTTTGTTGTGCCTTTGGGAGATGGGCTTTGAATGGGGGCCGACGGGATATCTCTGTGTATCGGTGGGCCGGCAACAACGGGCCAGCCTCCTTTAATATAGGCTTTCGGCCCCGAGACAGAAGTCACATAGGTAGAGAGAGAGAGGCGTGTTACGCGCCCGTTATTGATATTAACGACGTGTTACTTAGCCGAGGTGAGGGCGTGGGCGTTGCATAACCGATTCCTGATTGATCGTGAGAAACGCACGCGCAAAAAAGAGAAGAACCGGACGTCAAGACGCGTTCACACGTTTTATATAGGATGTGTATTTTTCATTCCTTTAACTCCGCGCCGCTCTGTTCCGCCTTTCACCTTCGAATTATCACCTCTATATACTCTTCTTTCTTCATTGTCGCGTGCGTATTTCAATTTCACGTGTACACACACATATACGCCCGCGCTCTTTATATTTACAATAAATAACTTTTATTTTCATTTTCAATAAACCAATGATTGTATCAATCACCCAACTAATTGTTATAAAAAAGCGCCGGGGAATAATACAAATTGTACACACATCAGCCGCCGTACGCACGCGCGCGCTTATACATATATATATGTATGTATATATACGGCGCTGAGCCCGTGGGCAAACAAAAATATTTAACCGTTGGAAATTGATTGAAAAACTGCGCGATAATATTTGATAGCATTATTAATGGGCGCCCAGCAGCGGCAGCACGCCTCCTGTATACGTTTGTACATTATACATATATATACGAGTACATTGGCAATCGTTGGCCGCAGTGCGTTTTTGCGCTTATTCCAAATATAATAATAACCCACACGAGGCGCGCGGGGGTGGGGGGGAAGTTAAAATAAAAAAGGCAGAGTCGAGCGGAACGCTATATATAAGGTGCGATTATTACAGTATAATTATACGGCTGTTACTGGCGGAGGGGTCGAGCGGGCGCGTGTATAACGAGATTGAAAGCAAACCGCCTCTATGTAGTGAAGCGCGTATTACGGGGATCGTGACGATTCCGTCGGTGCTCTTTCTCTCATTCTGTCTTGCAAGTTTAACATCGCACACACACACAGGAGGGTTGCGCGATGATCGTTAGTAGTGTCGTATATATACGCGCACCTATATAGACGAGGAGGGCGTGTTTGGGAAAGTGGCATATGTCGGGCTACGGGCCGAGAAAGAGAGCGACGGACTCGTCGTAAAATCCAACGACTTCCGCTTATTTGTGCGCGGCTCTTGGCGTTATTGATGATCGGTGCGTATATTTTAGTCTGATGTTCCTCAAGGGAGGAAAATCGTCGTATAATATAAGGTATAAGTTGCTTGGATTGTCCCCTTCCCCGATCTCTCGCTATAGCGTTCCACTATATACACCATGAATATAAAGGAGAGAAGATGATCGACTGGCTGTCGCTCGGCCGTGCGAGGCGCACGGGTGCGTGAGTTGCGAAAATATGATGAGCGCGCTAGAACAACATTTTAAGCTCGCTCTGGAAAGTGTAGAGAGAGAGAGAGAGAGGGTATATGTATAGTGACAAAGGGCGTGACCGGGGCGGAACACATGTCCAAACACATCGAGCACAATGTACAGCGGTACTAGTCCCGCTCGACGACGACGACGATTGTGCTATATATATACATACGCGCGTATACTACTCCCCTGTCGTTCACGATCGAGGCAGAGAGAGACGCAGCACAGCGGTGTAAAATTGTTTGCGATGCCTTTACACGCGCGGCTATTCAACGAGAGATAGAGAGAGACTGCAGGCAGTCGACGGACGGCTAAACGACGACCAAATGTGCCACTCACTCTCGTCCACTGCCTATATATACGACCTAATAGGAATGCGCATTCGGTCTCTGCAATTGCGTAAAAGCTCCGACTCCACACTCGGCTAGGCGATTTATATTGGAAAGTTTTCGTTACACATCTATGTGTATATACATATATAGGCTATAGGGTGAGGACGGGAAGAAAGGCCAAAGGGAGAGGCGCGGGGGTGGTGTCAGTGAGCACTATAGCTAGCTAGCTAGTCAGTGTATATATGTGTGTGTGTGTGTGTTGGTTTGGCAAACATGTCTGCAACGTTGTCAGGCGGGCAGGAAATTACGTCCGCCTTTAGCTCCGCTCTCTCTCTCTCTCTCGCTCGCTCTCTGCTATATTACAGGCCCGCAGCGATCCCCGGAGCTTGCAGCAACGCGCGGCGCGCTCTCTGCTCTGCCTCGCTCGCGAGCTTCCGGCGGCCGACGCCCCCCCGCCGAGCTGCAGCAGCAGCGCGCGCGCGCTGCATATAGATCGCGAGCGAGCGAGCGGCCGGGCCGACGCTGAAGGCGAGGAGGGAAGGAATCTCTCTCTCTCTCTCTCTCTCTCTCTCTCTCTCTCGCAATATCGCAGAGAGAGAGACCATGGCGCCAGGGCCTCTACTCTCTGATTGATGTCCGCCTGTGTATGTGTGTATGTTTGACCAGAGGGTCGGTCAGATCGCTCGATGTTTACAAAAACGCGTCGCCTTAGTAGTAGTGTAGTTGTAGCCTAGTCTCTGTGTGTATGTGTAGGGTGCGGAAAGGGGCCGAAGGGAGAGAGGCGGCTCTGCGCTAACTATTTATTGCGATTTCCCCGATGAAATGTTTGCCGGCGCATAAAACGAATTTGGCCCCGCGCGCGAGCGCGCGCGAAATGGGATTTGCCGCTGCTGCCGCTACGCGAAGCGCTCATGCTGCGGCCGGGCGGAAATTCAGTCGAAACGTGTAAATGAGAGAGAGGAGAGCGGGCGCTCGCATGAAAATTGGATCGTGCTCCCGCGAAACGTGCGGCCCGGGTTTTCCACTGCGCTACACCTCTATACCTCTTTATATACATATACACGCGCTCGCGTTCGTTGCCTCCGAAAAGCCATTAATTATCCGGGAACCGCGTTTGCGAATTGCGCGACTCGAATATTTTAATCTACTTAAAAAGCCATCCGACGCGCGCCGCCCCCGGAATAATCATGAGCCCGCGCTCTCTTCTCCGCGGCCGCGGAGCTATGGAAAATGAAATGAGAAATGTTTACGCTTTGTGCGTGTTTTTTGCGCTGCTGCTCACGGTTTCTCTACCCTCTCTGGATCGTACGCGGTGAAATGCTTCCGCGGAGGAAGTACACCCGTGCAGCGTATATGTATATGTATATACACGCGGGGGGTGCGGCGTCGCGCGCTGGCTAGCCTCGACATCGTCAACACGCATATAGTCACCCGCGTACGCGAGAAAACCCCTGATGGCGTGTTTCTGGCGGTGGTACCACCGCCGCTGCCGCCGCCGCCGATCGCGTTTTACGGCTCGCGAGTCGCGCGCGAACGCGGCGACTAATTAAAAGGCCGGCCGATGAGAGAGAGAGAGAGAGAGACGTATAGTGCGTTGGGCTGTAGCATAGTGGGTGGGTCGGGAGAGGTCGAGCCCCGGGAGCAGCCGCGCTAATTACACTCTAATTATTATTTATTGCTTCGTGCGCGCCATTCGCCTCTCTCTCTCGCTCTCTGTATATGTATGTGTACACACACGGCTCTGGCCGGCAGCAACAAAGCCCTCATTTGCCCACTCGTTTCGTCAATTTCGCTTTTGGGGGCTTTTACAAAACCTACATAGCATTTTCAGCTTTTTTACGTTAGCCCCCCACCCCCTCCCTGTTTAATTAACGCGTTAACCTGTGGGAGGCTGCTGCTGCTCTGGTTCTACGAATGTTTTTCCACTCTCAAATTACTCGAGCAACAACAACTTGTTCAAATAATTCATTTTCAATGCAAATTCATTAGAGGCCGGGCCATTTGTAGCCCGTTTTCTCTCCCTCTCCCGCGCACACTCGCAGCGCGTGCCCGCGTGCTAGATATTGCATGCGCACGCGGGGGAGAGAGAGAGAGAGAGAGCAAATTGCATTATCGAATTGCAAGCGCGGACCCGGTACGAGGGGAATGAAAAAAGCAGCAGCGGCGGTGGTGGTGCGCTGTGTTGGCGGTAGAATTAGCGGGCAATAATGAAAGATGTCGCGCGCGCGCGAGCGCTTTTTTACGGAGAGGCGAGGCGCAGAGGAGACGAGGTGAGCTCAAGTGCCTGTGGTGTGCGGGTAGTTGCGGCTGCATCAGCCCTCTCTCCCTCTCTCTCTCGGCTTGGCTCGGCTTCGCTCGCGTGTCGACGCTGAGAGAGAGAGAGAGAGAGAGAGAGAGAGAACCAGAGCCAGCAGGGGTACCAACAGGGCGCTCGCAAATATTGGTGTTTGCCAAAGACTATCCTTGATCCGTGTCTCTTTCTCTCCCTCCCTCCCTCAGCCTCTGGCTCTCTTTGCTCTCTCTCTCTCTCTATCCCTCTCTCGCTCTTTCCTATACCCTCTCTCACAGCGTGCAGTGTGTGTGCGTCAATGAATCGCGCCTGCACGAGCGATAATATGCCGCTGCTCTGCCCCTTTTGTTTCCCTTTCTCTTCCTCCTCTCTCTCTCTCTAAACTCCAAAACGCTCTCCGCGAGTCCGCATCTTAATGCCTCGAGTGTGCCCACCGCCGCGGTCGAACTTCATATTTTACGCTAGATCGGCTAACAATTGATGAAGAGAGAGAGAGCGAGAGAGAGAGAGAGTAAAGTGTACACTCGCCGCTTTTACCGCTGTCGCGCCCGCGAGGCCACAGACCCCGCTGCGCTCCGCCAAGTACCAAGCGCCAAATGCCTTTTTTTCTGCTACTGCTTCTCTTTCATCCCCTGCTTCTCTTTCATCCCCTCGCTTTCGCTTCTCCTTTTCACGTCCACGGCTATGTGTATACATACACGATGCACACACATACATATTACTCGCGTGCATTGTTGCAACCTGAAACTATCCAAGATTACCGCAAAACAGTTGCTTCCGACCTAACCCTCTTTTTCCTCCTCTCTTTTCACACTCAACCGATCCCCCAAAATTTCGAGAAAATAAATAAGTAACCCCGCGCGCGCGCGAGCCAACATCATGAAGCTCCCCAAATCATCGAGAGCGCGCAATTCGAAAGCCGCCACGAAAGCCAGCTTTTCTCTGCCCGAGCTTGTTGACAAAATAAGCAGATTACGGGGCATCGAGGCAAATAAGGGCCTGCGCCGTCAAGTTGATCTGGCCCTGCGCCGCGGAGTCAGCTACGGCATACTCGTTCGAGTTAGAAATAAATACAGGTCCGTTTTTCTTGTGTCCTCGCCCACTCATAACCTAAATATTTACTCGCCTCCCTCCACTGTGTGCGCACGCATTATAGATACGACCCGGAGAAATCTCTATTGAACGCGACGCGAAGCGCCGGCTATAAAAAGCGTAGGCGCAGCAGCAGATCCGCGAGGTTACCGCGTAGGAGGCAATCGGCGACGAAATCGGTCACGCAGCTGCAGCCCCAGCAAAATCCACCGAAAGTACCGCGACCGACTGTCCCGCCGCCGCCCGACTGGACGCCAAAGCCCCGCAATCTGTCCACGGAGCCGCTTACCAAGGTCATCAAGCACAAGAAGAAGAAGTAGAAGAAAAAAGCAAGTGCATCGTAATGCAGCTTTAACGAACGTTTAAAATAATTCGCTGGGTAATAAAGCGGTGGTGATGCATGCGATACCTTCTTCGTCTTCTTCTTTTCCCATCAGCGTGTCCTTAAGAAATAATAAATGGCCCGGGGAGGTCGCTGCACCCGCGCGCGATTTAACGCTGGAAATTGGCGTACACAATGAAGAGAGAAATGAGGCGCGGAGGAGTGGGAGGAGTAGGTAAGACGGAAAAGTCGGCTCACGAAGGGGCGCGCGAGCGGCAGGTCAAAGAGCGCCGGTGGTGGTACATTGTGCAGGTACCACTGACCGCAATGATTTTTCCAAGGGGGGACGACGATGCGTGAAAACCTCAGCGGTTAATAGCCGGGACTAATCAGCGGGTCTTGTAATCCTGGACATCCGGCACCTGTTTTATCGCTCGTCGTTCCCACAGTCCGACATTTCGCTATAATGTAGAGCCATAATCGCGCATTCCGCGCTACCTGTGTGTAATATATCTTACAAGTACCGAATGTAGTTCCAAAATTTTGAAGAAGGAAGCATACGTAATTTTCTTAGAATACCAACGCGAGGCGTTGTATAACAATCGATATACACACACGTATAGGGAGAGATAAAGGTGCAGCGCGCGGCTCGTTAGCGCTTATAAATATTTCAGAGTGAAATTGGCCCCGTAAAGAGTCGTGCAGCTATATGTGTGTGTGTAGCGGCAGCGGTGGTATTGTAGCTGGCATTGTTGTCGGGCGACAATGGGGGCGCGTTAGTGTATCGGTCACAGGCCCGAGCATTGTCCGTAAATTGCATGTTGCACAATGACATCGTCGTCGTCGTAGGCCCCCCGTTCGCTCGCTCTTTCCACCCGCCGCGAGGGATTAAGCAGCAGCGGCGACACGTCGGTGTAAAATCACGGATGACCGGAGCATATGGTCGCGCAGCTCGATTGATGATCGCGTATACGTATACATGTATCACCCCCTAATTGGCCGGCTAATGTTTCTCGGAATGTCGTAATCGAGCCCTCGATGTATATACGTGTATACGTGCTTCGTGTGGGTTTCTTTTTATATTCGGGGGAGGCGTGCGGCCGCGTTATTGTATAGTGTGTTTTCGGAGCGTGAATGAATTGGGCCGAGGCGAGAGAGATACAGTCGCGCATCCGCATTCCACGGTCTCCGTGCGGTCCAGTTTTATTTTATTGTATAAATGGAAAAATATGTATTGTAGAGGAGAGCGATTGAATTAATGCGGCCTGTATATTTCCATTGTTGAGGCTAGAATATACGCGCAGCGAAGAGGCCGCGCACGCATATTAAGTGCGTGCGACGAGTTTTCCTCAGGTGACGTAATGGCCTCGCGTGCCCCAGGTGTGTGTGTGTGTGTGTCTGTTGTTGTACTTCATCCTCTCCTTTCGAAATCCATATATTATAATATCGCTCGATTCTACGCGACACGTGTCTTCTTCTTCTCGCTATATTATATACTTCCGCTTGTTATACATATATACTCGTCGTAGTATATTTTCCATCAAGATTTCACACGCAGGCTTATACTATACACGCACGAAAAACCCAGCGCGTCGTCTCTCGCAGGTATATAATATGTACGAGAGAGCGGCTCCGCGCGCAAGATGTACGCAGCGAGATAACAGCGAGAGGGCTACGCAGATAAGAGTATATATATACGAGAGAGGCGTAGAGAGCGATAACGAGGCGGATGCTCGCCATCATCACGTATATAATTAAGTTGGCGCGGTGTTATTGCCGCCGCGCGGATTTTCATTAAACAGGCGCACACACACACGCACGAGCGAATTAGGCGTCAGTTTTATTGCCGTAATAATGAGGCCCCCGCAGCGTGCGCGCGCGCGTGTCCAAAGCTCGGTTCTTGGAATATATATATATACGAGACAGCAAGCACACACACACTACGTGGTGCAGCTGTACACTGCGTACTATACGCGATCGGCCGAGATTTCGGGGGAGAGAGAGAGAGCCATGATGTTTGCCGAGAGGGCTGCGCTCTCTGATTTCCGCGGGGAGTTCTCGCTCTCTAGCCCGCAGCCAGCCGCGCGGAAGCGCCTTTAATCATTTCTCCTGCAGCCGCAAGCAGTCAGCAGGCCTACTCTCTCCTCCGACAATCGAATGCGAGTGAGGGCGCGCGGGTGCTGCTGCTGTGCGATTTTTTTTCTTCCTTATCCTTCTTCTTCTTCTTTTTTTTTCATAAACACACCAGATGTAGCGGCACTTGACTCTCGAGCACTTGGCGCTCGCATCACAAAGCTGCTGCTGCCGGTGGGTGTACGATGAAAGGAGAGCATTGTTTCGGCCCCGATTCTTTATATAATCCACTCGGCGAAACGATGAAATTAGCGAGCGATGGTTATATATGCTGCTGCTGCTGGCCAGGCCCTCGCCCGGGGCAATGCGAGCGCGCGATCTCCCTCCTCCTCCCCTTCAACGGGATCTCTCTCCGCCGAGAATTAATTCCCGAACTCCGCCCCCTCGTAGCTATCCTCTTTTGCTCTCGCTTCCCTTATACACAGGCCACGCGTATACACGCTCTCTCGGGCGAAACATGACGGCAAAGTTTAATTAACTATCTCGTCGTCGTAGTCGTCGACGCCCGCCCGCGCTTATGAAGATGCGGCGGCGCCGCGCTGCTTTGTCGGAACCGTCGCGCGCAGCAATAAGACGCGAGAGAGAGAATCGCCGAAATGAAGCGACGACGACGACGCAGGCGGTGGTGGCAGCTTTCCCGGGGAATTTCCCTCCGACAAAGAAGAGAGCGAAGAGAGGGAGAGAGAGAGAACAACTTTGAGCGCGCGGCGACATATCGTAGGGTGAGCGAGCGAGAGAGAGAGCGGGCGCCTCCCAGGGATTCAATATAATCGCGCAATAAAATTCACTTACGAGCCCAGCCCCCCGGCCTTCTAGCTCCCCTCCACTTGAGCCGCCTCGCGGCAAAGAGCATTATTCCCCTGTCTTCCTTTTTGCTCTCTCCCCCGAAAAGCTTTTCCGCTGGGTAGCCGTCGTATAGTCACCGCCGGCGGCGCACATTTTTTCTTTTTATTCTATGCCTTCATCCTTTTTCGTTTTTTTTATCTCTCTAACGACGCGGCCAATAAAACTCGCCACCAAAACATTGCCATATGCGTCGGGGGCCTGTTGACTCTGCGCCTGTCTGTCTGTAATTACTCGGCGGAAAACGCGCGATGACGATGATCAGTCGGGACGTATATAATACGTACATCGGTCTCTCCTTCGCCTCTCTCTCTCCCATTAAATCATACCGACACGACTGTATGTACCGGCGCACAGGCCAATGAATCGGGATGGTGTTTGCATAGCGATGGAGGGGTAGTAGTAGTAGTAGTAGTGGTATACGCTCAAAGGTACATCGGAGCTCGGAAGTGAAGCTGCTGCTGCCTTGTGTACACTCAGCTGTCCCGGGGCCCGCGCGCTTTTTACACGCTCCCGTGTGTCACGCCGCCTCGGATGCAGCGACAGCGGCGGCACGCACATAATGCACGGAAAATAATAAATAATCTGCCCTGTATTATACTCCCTGCGTGCTCCCTTTTCGATTCTGTCAGTCTCTATATGTGCGAGCGCGCCTTTTTTCAACCCCCCGGCGCCTGTTGCTGCTGCCTACTGTACGCTTATCGCGACGCTTAATTAATCATTAAAGGGAAATCGCTGCCGCTGCTCCGATTCGAGAGAATCGCCGCTCGTGATGGGGAGCAGCTAGCTTGCCTCGCCTCGCTTGCGTACAGTATACGATTGTACGCGTGTGTGTATATATAGTGTACATGTGTATATAGGTATATACAGAGGGAGAGACTCCGCGCGAGCGGAGAGATAAAATCTGACCGAGAGCGAGCGAGAGCCGAAATTGAAATCCGCTTCGCTGGTTGGTCGATCGAGACCCCGCCTCTTATGTTCCTCATCATTCGACTCTCTCCTCTCTCTCGCGTATATTTCACGGTTGGTGTGCGTGCGCGTGCGCGCGTATGTGTATATTCATAGGAGAACGCTGCCGCGTCTATATGTAGTGCGGCGTGTATAGATGTATATAGTACCCGCCGCGGGCAACTTTTTCCCCGCGCCAGATCTTTTGGCCAAACAAGAAATCCCAAGGAAAATCAGAGTGAGAGAGAGAGAGTATGGAGCATAAAGCGCTCGATCAACGGCCTACACTGATTCATTTATACACCGAACTTTGAGAGCACGCCCGTATACAACATATACGAGAGCAAAGGATTACACACGCGGCGCGGCCTCCATATATAATGCACAAGAAGCGCGACGAATCGACTTGTTGTCGGGGGGCGGGGTAGTACAGTATATAGCTGCGCGAGAGGTCCAAACACGGGCTAATAAAGCTGTTATCCCCGGCTATACACTGCAGCTCGGAAATATTGTAAAAAGCTGCAAGGGTTCCCAAGCTTGCTTGCTTGCTTGCTCGCCACAGCTATATACTCGCACGTTAATATGCTCGCCGAGAGAGAGGGAGTGAGTGTACACGCGATGTATATACACTTAGAGCTAGTGCGCGGAATCAGACGAAGCGCGCGAGAACGATAGCTTGCTGGCTGGCTGGCTTGCTAGCGCGTATATATTCGGCATTGTGAATGTTGACTCGGAGTATATTTGTTTAGCAATGGAGGAGAGAGAACACGAGGCGCTACGCCGCTGCTGGCCGCAGCTCGCTCTCGAATAATATCGCGCAGCAGCACTTCGTTCTATGCGCGACGCCGTTCGCAATTATACGCCCGGCCATTAAAAACCACGACACTTTTCGTTCTTGTATACTATATATAAACGCCAGTGTGTATGTATATATGTATCTGGAAAGGAGAGAGAGAGGAGAAGGGAGGAGCCGTGGGGATCTAATTATCAGTTGAGCGCAACTTTTCAAATTAATAAAACTTCCCTGTGCGCCGCGGCGCCGCCCTTCTGCAGGCGCGAGCCTCGGATTACTTGCCCAAGTAAAACGAAAGCTCGACGAGAGAGCTGAGGGAGGGAGGAAGAGGAAGAGAAACGGTATGGCGGGGTAGAGACAAAAGATTTTATCTCGCAAGTTTCGCGACGTGACTGACTAGGCGATGGCCGCGTTCTCGAGTGTTATTAGTTTACTGCGATGTATATATGTGTATATTAAGCTTAGTATTTTTACATGGGTGTACTGGAGTAATTTCGAGTATCTAGGGTTATTAAGTACAGTTTCAGTTCAGAGGTTTGAGATTAATGAATGTTTTAATTGACGCTTGGGTTTTTCGTGATTTATTCGTTTACCTCAAGAGGGGATTTCTGAAAAGTATTCGTGTCACAAAAACAAGCGTAGTAGCGACGCTCGGAACTTTTTCCTCGTTCGACAAAGGTACGAAGAAAAACATTTTTATTTTTTAATCTTTATTTTGTTTTT